>CABHPQ010163435.1:0-32621 GCA_902168405.1 Peromyscus aztecus | reverse complement strand
ATCTCTTTATTATTCAGGAATTATCCTGAAGAGACTGGGAAAGGTGAGAATATTTCTTGACATAATAAAGGCTATATATGACAAACCTGCAAGCCTACAGCCAACATCTTGCTGAATGGAGGAAAACTCAAAGGATTTCCATTAAAAAATAAGAACAAGAAGCCAGGTGGTGGTGGTGCACACCTTTAATCCCAGCACTTGGGAGCAGAAGCAGGCGGATCTCTGTGAGTTCAAGGCCAGCCTTGTCTACAGAGTGAGTCCCAGGACACTATACAGAGAAACTTGTCTCAAAAATCAAAAACCAAACCAAAACAAACGAACAAAAAAGTAATTCTACTGTTCCTTTCCTTTTTTCTTTTTTTCTTTTTCTTTTTCCTTTTGGTGTTTTGAGACAGGGTTTCCCAGTGTAGCCCTGAGATTTTCTCAGAGTGACTTTTAAGCACAAAAACCATGTCCTGGGTTGACATACTTCAGTTAACAAGAATAGTTAGCCAGAAGAGGAACCACAGAAGCCAAAAAGCAAGGTTAGTCCATTTAGAGATCACCCCAGAGCTATGGTCTTTAATGGATTAGGCCTTTGTTTTAGTTTTGGAAGGTGGTGCTGTCTATGTGCTAAGTTTTATGGCCTAAATGGTATTTCCATTGTGGAGTCAGCTGCGCTAAGGTCTGGGGGGTCTACTAATGTCTGGGGCCCTATTATAAAGAATACTTGTCACTCTTTCAGAGGACTGGACTTTCATTTCCAACAATCATATTGGGCGGCTCACAATTATCTGTAATTTCAGCTTCAAGAGATCTGATGCTCTCTTCTGACCTCCATGGCACTGGCCCACACACAATTATACCAGACCCAGAAAAGCAAATATTGCATGTTTTCTCTCATATATGGAATCTAGATTTAGCTACACACACACATGCACATACATACACACACACACACACACACACACACACACACACACACACACACACATGCTGGTGGCTGTGTCAGAGGAGCAACATGTGTCAATTGAAGTTCAAGGTGTCAGCCCCCCAGGAGGAAACCCTCTGATGGGTCAATCTCAGACAGGCAAAGCCCCTGAGACTACAGACCCTGGAATGTCTTTTGCTTCTGCTGTGCCTTTACAAGTTTGCTACTGCTATCTTTCTCTGGTATCTGGCATGGTGTGAATGGGTGTGAGTAGATCCCCTCTGCCTGTAATGTAGTGTGTTTGTCTCATGGAAACATCCCTTTCTGCTGGGCATTTTTACATGTGGATTGTTATGAAGATGATTCCTCCCTAAGCTGTAGTGTCTAACTGATAATGATAATGTTAGCTTAAACAGAGTTTCAATGAATAAAAATAAATACAAAAAAAATGTCACACTGCTAGGGCCTATGAGTTTCACCTAAGGAGCTGCATAGATCTCAATTCAGGTTAATGATTAAGGAAGACAATTGTGTCCCCAGGAGCCAGGCTGTCTCTAATTCTCTGAAAGCTGAAAGATGCAGTCATGGGTTTCGGCATGCATCATTAGCTGAAACAAAGTCTTAAAGTAACTTCAGGTCAGAACAAATGCTTTAATAATAGTTTTAAGATGAATAACCCCAGAAAACAATCTAAAGTTCACAAGAACACATAGGTGAGTTATAGATTCATTAGGTTAGGGACAAAAATACAAAGCAGCCCAACTGCTGCTAGTACTTTCCTTGCTGGGTTTGGTTGGTGATCAATGGTGATGATTAATTCCTTGTGTCCATTTTTGCCCTCAATCTCCTGAGATAAGAAACTATTGAGTGGGTATGTGCCCCAAAGATTTAAAGTAGAGCTGACTGATTCTTTTTCATATATAAAAGTTTAGATTTGTGATTCCTTTAAGATTACCTTTCAAGGTAAGTAATAAAGTAATTGGCCCTTTCTTTGTAACTGCAAAATGCAGCCTGCCAGGAAAAGACCCGACTGAGAAGAATATCTTGCTTGCCCACATGGTTAATCTATAACAAGTTGCTTGGGTATGAATGTATGTGGGTTCTTGGAATAATTTGTTTTCCACCTGTAATATGTGAAATGTTTAATCATGTAAGGGATATGGGAAACATGCTGTTTTTTTACTGTTTGTTTTGTATTCATTGTAATCATTCACTTGAAAAACAGAATGTAACCACATTGTAATTTTCATACTGCCTGGAAGATTTTTACTGGGGTATATAAGCTGTAAGGGGAAGAATAGAGATAGAGTTAAAATGGGCTAGAAGGAAAACATCAAGAATGAGAGTTAGAAGGAAAAACCTCAAGAATGAGAGAGTTAAAGTTAGTTAGAAGGGAAACATCAGGAATGAGAGAGTTAGAAGGAACTAGCAGGGAAACATCAGGAATGGGAGAAGGAAATCACCAGGAAAATAAAGAATAGAAAAAGCAAAAGAATAAAGAAAAGGTCTGAAGGAAACCATCAAGAGAGTGTGTGAGTGTCTTTTTTCCCTTAACCCCCTCAGATAGAAGTCTAGTATGTGCTGATGCTGTGGATTTCCCTTTGAACCCTGAGCTATCTAGAGACTGGCCCCCCAGGCAGTGATACACACACACACACACACACACCATGAAATCAGAGTAGGACTATTTGGAAGTAGGAAGGAGGGGGAAAGTGAAGACAGGAGTGTGATGGGGGTGAATATGAGCAAAGCGCAATGGTATACGTGTGTGAAAATATCATGAAATTCATGATTTTGTGCACAACCAAAAATATTAATTTAAAAGACTTCAGATGATGAGAGTGTTTTTAAAAAATATACTAAAACTCCCAGAACGTAGAAAAACAAAACAAAACCAAACAAACAAAAAACTGTAAAACAGATAAAAGCTAAACCTAAAAAATTGGAGAATGCATCTTCCATATAATAAAGACTTTTTAAAAATAGAAACGTAGGAAAATTCAAGATAAGAAGTATCAAAAATTCAGTGTTTCTTGGAGTTAAATAAAATGAAATTCTAGCCAGGCATGGTGGCACACACCTTTGATCCCTTGGGAGGCTGAGGCAAGTGATCTCTGTGAGTTCAAGGCCAGCCAGGTCTACAGAGTGAGTTCCAGGACAGCCAGGGCTACAAAAAGAAATCTCATATCAAAAACCAAAAAAAATTTTTTATTGAAAAAAAAATTTTAAAAATGAATTTCTAAACCAAACAACTAACCAGGTATAGAACACAATAAATGTACAAATGTTCAATCCTGTCTCTATATGTTTCATCTCATATTTTCAGAATATCAGGGATACAGGAAATGTTTCCAGAGGGGGAAAGTTAGGTCATATCTCACAGACAAAGGAAACAGACAAAGACAAGATTTGAATCACAGTCTTTAAATTCTGAACGGAAATTATTTTAATTTAAATTTTGATAATCTGCCAGGTATGGTGGCTCACACCTTTAACCCCAGCATTAAGCCAGCAGAGAACTGCAGAGCTCTGTGAGTTCCAGGCCAGCCAGGGCTAGATAGTGAGACCCTGTTTCATATTTTTTAATTTTTTTTATTTTAAAAGAAAACAAAATAAAATTTGATAATCTTTTTTTTTTCCCAAGACAAGGTCCCACTTTGTAGCTCTAGCTGTCCTGGAATTCAATATATAGACCAGGCTGGCCTTGAACTCACAGATATCTGCCTGCCTCTGTCTCCCAAGTACTGGATTAAAGGCATGTATCACTACACCCTGTTTAAAATTTGATAATCTTAAAAATCATGAATCAGAATTGTAGATACAGTGTTAATTTTCAGACATGCATTCTTTCCTAGGACCTGTCATAGGATGTGCTCTATGAAAATAAGGGCTACATCTGAGAAAGGGAGACCTGTTTTGAAGGACAAGTTTCCTGTCACTCAGTGAAGACCTCAGTGTACAAGATAAACCAGAAGCTCACAGGAAGCCTGTAAGTGGAGATGAGAAAACACGTGTTTAAAACTACATGCTTGGGGCTGGAGAGACGGCTCAGCAGTGGAAAAACGTTTGGTGCTCTTTCAGATGACCCCAGATCAATTCCCAACACCCATATCCAGTGGCTCAGAGCACCTGTAACTCCAGCTCCAGAGGCGCTGATAAAAGACTGCCTGCCACCCCGGGAATCCAGTACACAGAGGAGTCCACCTAGAGAAGAGTAGAAAACAGTGAGGAAGACCCTGACAGCGCAGCTGATGCAAATGAGGGGAGGAGGGAGGGAGGAAGGAGAGAAACAAGTCCTTCAATTTACCCTCATTTATGAAAAGTCTGAGGGCAAATTAGGAAAAGCAAGGCAACCACTAGCTCCAAGAAAACCAAAGGAAAGTTCTGGAAAGGCTGTGTACTGGTGCTGTACCATTTCTGAGTCCAGAGCAGTATATACAGTTACAATGATGTAATACTGATGTATTATAAAAAGAGGGCACTAGAAGCCTACTGAGAGCAGGGTAGACAAGTAGGAACAGACGAAGTCCACACAGAAAGAGCTCAACAGAGAACATCTAAATGTGGAAAATACAATTTTCAGTACAGCATGTTACTGAGGTGTATGGTGTGGTGATATTTTGTTTGTGCTCTAACAAATAAAGCTTGCCTGGAGATCAGAGTGCGGAGCTAGCCACCAGAGGCCAGGCAGTGGTGGCTCACACCTTTAACCCCAGCACTCGGGAGAAGGAAGCAGGAAGTGACATGGCTCAGAGGAGAGAGGAAGTGATAAGGCGGATGGAGACAGGAGCTCCGCCCCTTTCAGTTTGGGGATTCCTAGAGGTGAGAAGTCTCTCGAGTGGCTGGCTGCTCTGCTTCTCTGATCTTTCAGCTTTCACCCTGGTATCTGACACCAGGTTTTTGTTATTAAGACCAATTAGAATTTGAGTTACAGTAGGGAGAGAGGGACATAGTTAAAAGTGGCTGAGTGATGGGGAAGACACGGGGAGAAACTTAGGCGGGAGACTCTGGTTGTTTTCATTGTTTGCTTAGGATCACTGAGTAAATGTGAACAACTGTGTTCATGATGCTAATACAAATGCTAAAATTAAATGTCAGCAAACCTGGACATCAAGTCAACGCTGTCTGTGGACTGACAGACACCCTGGCAAAGTCAAAAGGCAGATGACAGTCTGGGGACTGGTTCTAGCAAAACTTCTCCAGCAGGGGGTTGGGATTCTAGAGGAAGTTCATGGGAACAAACGTAAGCTCAGGACTGGACAACTTTTGTAAGATTTTGTTGTCATTGCAACAAACACCTGGGACACCCGGTTGAAAGGAAAAAAATTGTTTTGGCTGATGGTTTGGGTGGTTTTAGTTCATCCTTGCAGGACCCATTACTTCTAGGCCTGCAGCCAGGTACAACTTCATGGTGGGACGAGAAAGCAGAAATGCCTGCTTTGAAGCAGCCAGGAAACACAATTAGACACAGAGGAGCAGGCCAGGAGAAATACAACCTCCAGAACATGTGCCCAGTGACCTATTTGTCTGAGGTAGGCCCCACCAGCCAGAGTTCTAGCACCGCCCATTGTGGTGCCCCCTCCTGAGATCCGAGCCTTCAAAACAGGAGCCTAGGAGGGACATTTCATATCCAAACCATAACACAAGCCTGGAGCTGAAGTTGGGACAAATCTTTCCCACTTGCGTCCCCCAAGTAAACACACAGAGGCTTATATTAATTAAAACTGCTCAGCCATTAGTTCATGCCTACCACTGACTAGCTCTTATTTAAACTCAGCCCATTTCTGTTAATCTATATGTTGCCACGTGTTCCCTGGCTTTACCTGTGTGCTTTACACGATGTCTACTGATGTCAGCCTTCCACTTCCCAGAATCCTCCTTGTCTTTTTATCCCACCTATACTTCCTGCCTGGCTACTGGCCAATCAGTTTTTTATTTATCAACCAATCAGAGCAACACACTCACAGCATACAGAGCATCCCACAGCACAGGCCAAGGACAGAATAGGCCGAATGGCACAGGGACGTCAATGGCCAGAATGCGGCAACAAAAACATCTAAAAAAAAAAAACAAAACCTAAAACAGGTACCAAGAACTGGGTATTTGCAAGTATTTCACTCACGGGAGTCCTCACAGAGCTTGACAAGGAGCCACAGGCACTATCTCCCTGTTACCCAGGAGCAGGCAGACACCACAAGGCTAGAAGACTTGCCCAGGGCCACTAGGCCTGAAGCTCAGGCCCTCACCCCAGAATCACACTGCCCAAGTCCTCACTAGAGACTCCAGTGGGGACATGAGAGAGGTTGGAGAAGGGACAAGGGGGGATTAGAGGGAAGAAAGGGAAGGGGGAAATTATGTAATTATATTTCAATTTAAATTGTTTTCAATTTTAAAAGTAAGTCCTTGTCTTAGGGTTTCTATTGCTGTGAGGGACACCATGACCACAGCAGCTCTTATAAAGAAAAACACTCAATTAGGTAGCTTACATTTCAGAGGTTCAGTCCATTATCATCATGGTGGGACATGCAGGCAGACATGGTGCCGGAGAAGGAGCTGAGAGTTCTATCTACATCTTACAGGCAACAGGAAGTGGCTGTCTCACTGGGCATGATGGCTTGAGCATATAGGAGACCTCAAAGCCCAACTCCACAGTGACACACTTCCTCCAACAAGACCACACCTACCCCAACAAGGTCATGCATCCTAAGAGTGCCACACCCTTTGGAGGCCATTTTCTTTCACACCACCACAGTCATTTAAACTCTGATGTTTATTTTTCCTATAAATAAACTATGCTGTTGGATGGGAGGAGCGATTTGAACTCCTAACTGGCAGCTGTTGACTCTTCCCTAATGTCCTGGCTACCTTGAACCAAAGATTCTCAGCCAGCGACCGATTGAACAGCCCATAAGCCCGCTTTGGACTGTTTTGAACATTCCATTGGCACTCCGAGGAAGCTACCTAACAATCACAGCTGCTTGCTGCTGAAGCACAACACCAGCTCCTAAAGGTGCAGCCACAGCCACAGCTGGTTCAAACAGTCCGCTCCGAACTGATTGCTGTCACAAAACTTGCTGAACTCTAAAGGAACCTGCAACTTTTCACCCAGATCAGAGAGGGAGCATATCCTCTAGCAGCCTAGCAGTGGCTGTTCTGACTGATCCAAAAGGGACAAATGTCATGATTCGTGTACATATGGTCCTTCATTTGCATGAAGCTCCACTGTGATTGGCTGTGTAGGCAGGTTCGTTTGGATTGCTTTGTGATCTAGCTGAGACACAACTTCCTGGACTGTCCCCTACACACACACACACACACACACACACACACACACACACACACACCCCAAAATAAACAACAACAGAACGGTGTGGAAACCTTGGGTCCAGTGCGAAGCTTCTCTCTAACAGCTTTCATGCCGAGTTTCTGACTCCCGTCACTAGCAGAGTGGGCTGAGCTGCTGCTCTGCCGCGATGATGGTGGAACAGCTCTGACAGAGCGATAGCAGAGTCACAGGGGTGGCAGGAGCCAGGACAGTGCCAACAGTGAGGCCAAGGGAGTGGCCAGCCGCTGTGACTGTCGCAATGGCCACCATGAGTGTAGCCTCAGTGACAGCAGCAATGAAGCCACGGCCGCGGAGTGGCGGCCGAGCTGGAGCAGTGTGGTAGCCGCAGTGACGGCTGTGACAGGAGCCACAGCAGAGTGACAGCGGAGACAGCGGCAATAGCGCTAACAGCACCAGCGACATCAACAGCAAACAGCATCCTCGATGGCGAAAGGTGCCTCCCCCTGGGGTGGTAACCGTGACAGTGGCCATAGCGTCAAGAGTCACCCCGACAGTTCCAGAGGGTGGCGCAGCAAGGAAGGAGGAGAAGCAGAAAGTGAAAGGAGGCAGAGAGTTGAGGCTGAAAGACCATGGAAGGCTGAAAATGACCAGTGAAGACCAGCAACTGCTGGGTTTGGTCACTGGAAAAATTCCTGAGGGCTGCCAGGCATTAGCGTGAGGCAAGGGTCTCAGACACCATGGAAGACAGACAGAGAGTACCAGGGAAAGCCAGCCTGAACCATGTCCCTTCCTGTGACAACATGAAGTATTCTCCTCAGTGACTAGTGACAGGATTAGCCCTGGCGTGGGTCAGCAGTCGTCACTGAGCCAGTACCATCTCCCATGTCCTGACATCTCTAGCCCGTTCCTAGCAGGAGGGTACCAGACACGTGTTTCCCCTTCACCCGGTATCACTGAGCTAGGAGAAGAAAGACCACCTGGTCCATGAGTCACAGATATCCTTGTGATGTCGTGGTCATCTCCTCATTTCCCTCCTGCCCCACCCCTGCTGAAGCTAAAGGAGCAATACCAAGAGGGGAATGAACATCTGAACCCCTGCCCTCCACCATGGTCAGTCAGACTCTCCTTCCCTGGGGTGGAGACTTATCCCTTGACAGAAGGAAGCCCTGGATGATGCCATGGGCTTCAGGAATGAAATAGGGAACTGGGGCATTAGACATATCTGGAGAAAATAGTCTTCACCCATGATCCAATGAAGTGTTTGCCTATGTTGTTCTACTAATAAAAACTCAGGAGTCAGATATTGGGGTATAAAGCTGCTGGATCAAGAAAGCAGTGGGGAAATGACTAGCCGACTCTCTTCCTCCACTCTCTCAGATCGAAAAGCCCAAGAATCTCTCTCTCCAAGCCCCTCCCTTTCTTTTCCTCTACCTCTCTGTCTGGGCCCTCCAAAATCTGTATGGCTAATTCTGGTCAGCTAGTTATGGACTCCATCCCTTGATTCAAGGTTTAACTTTATTAACAGTCTCAGAGTATCACTGTGCAATCAAATATCCCACAACAGCCCAACTATCATAGTGTTCTATTGCTGTGAAGAGACACCATGACCACAGCACCTCTTATAAAAGAGAGCATTGAATTGGGGCTTGCTTACAGTTTCAGAGGTTTAGTCTGTTATTATCATGGCGGGGACCATGGTCGCATGTAGGCAGACATGGTGCTGGAGAAGTATCTCAGAGTTCTACAAATGGATCTTCAGGCAACTGGGAGAGAGAGACTCAGGGCTTGGAATGGGCTTTTTTAAACCTCAAAGCCCACCCCCAATGACACACTTTCTCCAACAAGGCCACACCTCCTAATCCTTCCATAGAGTGCCACCCCCTGGTGACCAAGCATTCAAATCTATGAGCCTATAGGGACCATTATTATTCAAACTACCATACCAACTCAATTCTGATTGCAGAAGTCTAATCAAAATAAGAAAAAGGAAACACCAGGAAAAAAAGAAAAAGCAGAGAACAAAAATCAACTGAAGGTAGGTGAGGATCTGGAGAGGACAAACCCCGTGATCTCACAGTCCTTGGATTTAGACGAGCCAGCTCTGGCCCCGCTGGACTGGTTCAGCATTATCTGCCTCTGAAATCCACCCCCTGAGTAAACAGCATATAGAACACAAGGAAGGTGAGACCCAGGGTGGAAAAATGGGAAAGTGGACAAAGGTTAGCATGAGCTCCAAAGGCCATGGAGTAACTTGAAAGATAGGAGTAGACATGGATGGCTAGGACACTGCGAGACACATTGGTGAGCAGCATCCTGGGCTCAGGACCAAGTCACAGGCCATAAATTCAAAGTGTCTTCCCTGTAAGGACCCTTTACTTCCTACACACAGAGAAAGGCATTTCCCCCAATTCCCCCTGTGAAGTCCATGTGGCAAGTGTAATCCTGCATGGTAGACAAGGATGCTGTGGCTCAGAGGGTAAGCCAGCCTGGCCCATATCCATGGGTAAGACAAAGGTACAGGTAAAACCCTACCTGTCTCCCCCTGTGTCCAGGAAGAGGGTTGGTTGTTAGAGCTCTGTATGTTTGATCGACAAATGCACTGGGAATCCTTGTTAGTTGCTTCCTGCAAAAACATGCAGAAGAAAATAGTTCAGCTCTCACTCTTTGACACCCCCCCAACCCCTTAGTACTAGATTTTCTATGGTGTATACAGTCCCTCCTGGAGCTGGACTCCAGCTCCCAAGTCCCGCCAGTCCCGGAACCCACTTATAAAATAAACACACAGACGCTTACATTATTTAAACTGCTTGGCTGTTAGCTCAGGCCTATCATCGTCTAGCTCTTACTCTTATATTTAGCCCATTTCTATTAATCTTTACTTTGCCACATGGCTCGTGGCTTACCGGTACTTTACATCTTCCTTGTCCTGGCGGCGGCTCCAGGCAGTCTCCTCCTCAGCCTTTCTGTTCCCTCAATTCTCCTCTCTGTTAGTCCTGCCTATACTTCCTGTCTGGCTACAGGTCAATCAGTGGTTTTATTTATATAGAGCGATATCCACAACACCCTCCTCCCTAAGCATGGTGATATTCTTCTTCAAGACTCCAGAATCAGCTGATGGGGCTCACAACCACTCACTTCTCGTCTCCAGTGACTTTGGCTTTCATCCTACCACAGTCATACATGCCTGGGCTCGCACTACAGACCCCAGTTTCACATGTGTAATCCTTTAAAAAAAAAAACAAAAAACAAAAAAAAATGGGTAATCCTTCACAGATCACTTCTTTTGAAACAATAAACATGGAGTTTGAGAAATGAGGCAAGAAAGAGCAGACGCACTCCGAACCTTATTCTCAACCATTAATTACTCAGAGTAATTTTCATGGGCTCCTTCCCTCTCCCCTCTCATGACCACCCTTCACTACCACTGTGGCCCCATTCCTGTACCCTCACCCTCCTCACCCTGCTGAAGCTCTGACACCCTATGTCAGGTGTCCCTCTCTGTGGCTACCCTGCCCTGCTCCAGTCAGCCCCTCTGATCATCACGGCCTGCCATCCTCCACATTGACATTCTTCTCACCCACTCGGGCCCCAGGACTGTGCCAGGCAACTTCTCCAGGTGAACACAGTCCTCACCAGGGTGAGGCTCCTGCCTCCTCACTGGCCTGCTGACCCATGCAAAGGCCCCCTTCATTCACCTGAGCACAGAAAGTATCAGCCTCTTGGTGTGACACGGTCTGACTTCCTGCAGACCACTTCTCATCCCAAGGATATGATACGTGTTAGAGCTGGGAACTTGGACCCCTGTGTGGACCCCTCCTGTCTTGGCCTGGGTTCCCTGCTGGAGACCCCTCTTATGACAATGCCTACTTACCTGGCTTGACATCCTCACTGGATTTGTTTAAGGCTGGCTTCTTTGTCCTATTTACTGCCCACCCTATCGAGGAGGAAAGGGAATTAGAAGGGAAGAGATGAGAAGAAAGTACACTTTTAGATTTTTTTTTATGAAGTAAACAAACAAGACACAAGACACCTGTGGAAGAAAATTCTCAGTCCCTGCCTAAAATATGCTTCAGGGTCCCTCTCAAAGGAAGCATAAACATCCAGAAACTCAAAAACGACAACAATAAACAAACAAACAAACCAAAAAAAAAAAACCAGAATGCTTGACACTGGACCCAAATGATGAGTGCAGCCTCTGACCTCCCTCTCCCTGTACACACTCATATGAATAACAGAAGAATGTATCAAAAATATCTATTGCACCTTTAAAAAGAACGTGAGAAGGAACAATCCACAGGTAACAGTGATGTAGAATCCCTAAAAGATAGAAGGTAGATGTGACAAGACAAAGAAAATAAGTCAAAGTTGTAAATAATATATTTTTTAAATAATTTTTAATATAATTGGAAAAGTGAAGAGAGTCCACGCTCGCTATCCAAGCTCAGAAGCATCGGGCCCAGGGGCTGCTTAGGTTTGGGCTGCCAATGGGCTGTTAGACTCTTCCTCCAAGAGGAGCGATTGACTTGTCGATCTCCAAGAGGACTGAGGCTGGCTCAAAGAGCCGCAGCAGGGTCTAGTGTCACAGCCCACCAGGACACTGACACCACATCCCCAACAGCCTCCCCATCCCACAGAAACAGACAATCCAGAGGTGAGGAAGGAAGCCAAGA
Source organism: Peromyscus aztecus (assembly GCA_902168405.1). NCBI lineage: Eukaryota > Metazoa > Chordata > Mammalia > Rodentia > Cricetidae > Peromyscus > Peromyscus aztecus. The sequence continues at coordinate 20,755 of CABHPQ010163435.1, read as the reverse complement.
TAATGGAGGGAGGGAACAGCCCACAGTCAGTCCTCAGCGGATTTCCCACTGTTGACAAGAAGGTTTGCCCCAGGCTTTAGAAAATCCAGACTGAAGTCAGTCAACTGACAAATGAGTTGTATGCAGGGGAAGGTGGGTTTTCAGTAGTAGGAAACAAGGCCTGTGTTTAGGCTGGCAGTCCAAATGAAGCGGTTGTGTGCGTATTAGAATCAACGCTGCCTTGGCCACAAAACGATCTACTTTGTCCTTTGATTCTGATTATAGGAAAAGCAAACCCAAGATAAGAAAACTAAAGATGCGAAGGCAGATGAAACCATACTTCAGAAAAGGAATACAGAGAAAATGAAACTCCCACCCCAGCCAGAGGTAGGTGGTATAGGGAGGGCCCCTGTGTTGGAGGGGGGTGACCTCTGATCTAACGCATCTCTTGATCCACACCACACAGGCTGGTAAAGGCTGTTTGTGGCCCATACCTTAGGGTAGTCATGGGATTAATGCTCCAAGCATGGCACATTCATGTGGGAGTAAAAGGTCTGAATAAAACCATTACCCTGAATAACCATCGAAACCAAGACTGTCCCAGCTAACTGGGGCAGCTACACTCTCCAGGGCTGCTATGAATAGGGCTTGCTTGTCCTTGACTGTCTTATCCAGTTGCCTTGTTAGAGAGGCAGATGACTGAGGTACAAAGATTGGTGTGTGGGGGAGGAAATGTCCCAGAGAGTGGGGGTATGACTGTGTGACGCTGGCGGATGGTGTGTGTTTGGTGAATAAAGAGCCAAACAGGGAGACTCTCATGTCCAAAATTATGCAAGTGTGGAACGTGTGTGTGTGTGTGTGTGTGTGTGTGTGTGTGTGTGTGTGTGTGTGTAAGTGAACAAAGTAAGAGTGACAAATAGAAGAGAAAGACCCCAGACTGTACAGAGGAGGGAGACAGTCTTAGGGCCTCACAGAGGGAGGTGGCAACTTGTGTGGATTAAGGCGATAGGAAAGTGAAGTTCATACCTGCAGATGGGAGGTCTGAAGGAAGAGGTCAAGGGGCCCTGGTGGCTATCAGATCCAAGGTGGTTCTATAGAACCCAGGGCTCTTGTCCTAAACTGGCCAGCCCAGCTCCCCGGAAAGCCAGAAGAGGTATCAAGAACAGATGTCCCCATTCTATAAATGGGGACATTGAGACTCAAGGTGGCACATGCATTAATAAGCATGACAGAAAGAGGTAACCAGAGGCCAAATGCTCTTCCTGGTCTCTAAGGGCCCCCCTGGTTTCCCATCCTGAGACTGAGGTATCTGAGGACTATTTCCTGAGTGTCCTTTCTTTTTCATGCAACCACTCCTCTTCAAAACAGCAGCTGCCTGCTAAGGTCGTGCTGGCAAGCATAAAGATCCAGGCCTGGTGGCGAGGCACCCTGGTGCGTCGGACCCTGCTGATGGCTGCCCTCAGTGCTTGGACCATTCAGTGTTGGTGGAGGCAGACAGTGGCCAGGCTGCTGAAGAGGAGGTTACAGGAGAGGATGGACTGCAGCCTGAGACAAATATATGCAGCTGTGAAGCTGCAGTCCTGGGTGCGTATGTGGCTCACCCGTAAGCATTACCTCCATTTGCGCACCTCTGTTCTAAAACTGCAAGACTCTACGAATCGTGACTACATTTGTGAAAATCATAGTGTGATCCAGGGCTGCTATGAGATCACAGGAGACAAGATAAAACTTCAGGTTGATATCTTTTTCGAATCACAAATTTGTCGGATTTCAGACTGCATGCCTTTCCCAATAAAGAACTGACTGGGGTTGCTCCTGATAGCTGTCTCTGGGTCTTTGTAAGACAAACTGCTGGATGTCCCAGCCTCAGCGATGGGTCAGAAAAATAACTGCCAGCTTAAAGCACAAGTGTGCTCTGGAGAATCAAGAGAGAACGTCTGTACTCCCGAGGGGCAGAGAATGTGAGAGTCTCAAACTGCCTGATCAAGATCTTGATTGATTAGCAGTGTCTGCTGGTTGGAATATTGGTATTGTAAGGTTCAGGTATTGCATGACCAACTCCAGAGACCCTGCCTCACTGATGCCCATTTAAATGATGTTTCTCAAGTTGTGCAATATGGAGGAGCTCATCCTCCAACATCTGGATTTAACTTTTCCCCATGGGGACCTCGTTTGGTCTGGCCTGGTCTTTTGCACCTTCTCAGTGTCCTTCCTGTGACACTGGATAGGAGGCAACTTTGGTTTCAGTGACATTAGGATAAAACTCATGCAAAGAGCGTAAGTGTTATAGGCAAAAGTGTTGTGGGTGGGGGAAGGCAGGTTCAGCTGGAGCTAAAGGAAGCCAGCACTGACAGAGAGGATGCTGGCTTGCCTGTGCATGAAAGAGATAGGCCTTGCACTGAGTTGCTGATATGGACTAGGGCCTGGAAATTTCCCACGGATCATGGATATGGCACTGTTTTTCATTTTTGTTTTGTTTCAATTTTTGAATCAGGTACTGCATTAATCAGGGTTCTCTAGAGGAACAGAACTGATAGAATGAATATATATATAAAGGGGACTTATTAAAGTGGCTTACAGAAGGAAAGTCTGAGAATCCAGTAGTTGTTCAGTCTACCAGGCTGGATTTCTCAGCTGGTCGTCAGTATATGTCAGAATCCGGAAGAAGAAGGCTCTGATGCCACTGAATCGTAAGGGCAAGCAGGGAAAAAGCAAAACCTTCCTTCTTCCTTGCCCTTTATATAGGCTACCACAGAAGGGGTGGCCCAGATTTAGGGGGGTCTGCCTAGCTCAAATGATCCAGTTAACTAAAACTCCCTCACAGGTGTGTCCAGTGACTTGAAGTTTTAGTTAATTCCAGATAAAGTCAAGTTGACTACCAAGAATAGCCATCACAACTACTAAGGGCAGACTTTTAAAAAATTTTTAGTTTTTCTTTTTTGTGTATGGGTATTTTGCCTGCATGTATGTATGTGTATCACTTTCATGCCTGGTGTCCTCAGATGCTAGAAGAAGGTATCTGATCCGGTAGAACCAGAGTTACAGATGATCGTGAACCATCATATGGATGTTTGGAATTGATCCCAGGTCTTCTGGAAGAGCAGTCAGTGCTCTTAACAGTTGACTCATCTCTCTCCAGGCCCGAGGTATGGCATTTTTAAAAGAACATCTTGCTTGAATATAGTACATATCAACAATCAGTTCATCCTTGGACACATTACAGACCTACCCTGGTCCCTACAGTGCATCTGGCCCTTCAATAGGAGGAGAGTATAAAGAAAGACATTCTGTGCATTGTTGAAAAGGGGAAGGAAGGGAAAAGACACAGTCACACATTCAGTGGATATCAGAACACATATCGTATTGAGGCCCAGAACTTATCCATTCCTTTTCTGGGTTCATAGTCCCTGTCCTGTAAGAAGGAATCAAACTGAAGCCATTTTGAGTAAAACTTCCATTTTGAATAGGGCGTCAAAGAAAGTTTAAGTTCCCAAGACTGGTTGACATCCTGGTTGGCAAGAGACATGAATGTGGGGGCAAGCCATGCAGCCAGAGTTGAGTAAACCAACCAATGGGAACAAGATAAGGGTACCACAAAAAAATGTCCCTAGGAGAATCCCCTATCCTGATAGGTGGAAAATGTAACTTGGCACAGATGTTTGTGACTTTTGTGATTTTTGTGTGTGTGTGTATGTGTGTGTGTGTGTGTGTGTGTGTGTGTGTGTGTGCTTAAAAGCTGTGTAGCGTTCTGGCTCAGGACCACGGTTGAGCTCCTGAGTCTGTTCTGCGTCCCCGATCAATCAGTTGCAGCTTGATTACAATGAACTTTTCTTTTCTGCATTGACTTGGTGTTCGAGCCGTGTTGGATCCAAGCAGTCCGCATAACAGTCCTACCTATTCACTCTGCCAGTCATCAAACATCCCAAGCAGAACACCCCAAGCTTGCTCCCATCTCAGAACTTTTCCCTCGCTGCCTGCTTCCCTGGAGAATTCTCTACTGAAGCTCTCTTCATTCAAGTTTATCTCTGCAACAAGGGTGGGGGGGGGGGGGGGGGGGGAGGGTCCTGATTTACATAGCTTTCCCTGACCTCCTCCTCTTGGCTCTAACTCCTAACTCTGCTGCTCTGCTATAAAGTTCTTATCAGGTCCTGAGCATCCAACCTCATTGTCTAATGACCTGTGATGCTCTTCTTGGTTGTCAACTTGACTACATCTGGAATGAACTACAATCCAGAAATGAAGGGCACACCTGTGAGAGATTGTTTTTGCTTGGTTTGGAGTGGGTGAATCTGCTTCTAGTCTGGACCTTTGAGGTGGGAAGACATATGCCTTTAATCTAGGCCACATCTTCTGCTGGAAGCCTATATAAAGAAGAAGGAAGCTCTTGTTCTTTGCCTGCTTGCCCTCACCTTGCTAGTTCATCCATTCTTTCACCGGCATTGGAGCCTAGTTCTTCAGGAATCCAGCATATACTGAAGAGCAACAGAGACATCCAGCCTTGAGGACTGAGCAAACTACTGGATTCCTGGACTTCCCTTTTATAAATAGCCATTGTTGAATCAAGTGGACTGCAGCCTGTAAGTCGTTCCAATAAATCCTCCTTGTATAGATAGAGAGGGAGATTCATTCTGTGAGTTCTGTTAGAACCCTGACTAATACATGACCTCATACTAGAAGTCAACTTCATGGGTGCAGAGCTCTGTGCCAGGACCTTGCTCAGTTCTGACCCCAAAGGTTCCAGCACTTCCACCTAGCCAGTCCTAAACCATTAGGGCACACAAGGACCTTTCTCCATGACCTGGGAGAGCATGAACTTGGTTTTCCTGAGCTGTTTCTGTGACTATTTTTGGTTTTGGGTTTTTTTTATTTAAAAATTTTTTTTCATTTTGCATATCAACCACAGATGCCCCTCTCATCCCTCCTCCCACTCCTCCCTTTGCCTCCCCCCAACCCCCTCATCCCCTCCTCCAAAAGGGTAGGTCCTCCCATGGGGGGACAGCAAAGCGTGGTACATTCAGTTGAGGCAGGACCAAGCCCCATCCCACTGCATCAAGGGTGAGCAAGGTGTCTGACCATAGGTAATAGGATCCAGAAAGTCAGCTCATGCATCAGGGATAGCTCCTGATCCCACTGCCAGGGGCCCCCCAAACAGACCCAGCTACACAACTGTCTCCCATATGCAGAGGGTCTAGTCCAGTCCCATGCAGATTCCACAGCCATTGGTCTAAAGTGCGTGAGTTCCTATGAGTCAGTTGCTGTGACTATTTTTGTGAAGTATTGCTCATTACACGAAAGAACACAGGATTAGTGTGTGGAGTAGGGGAGGGGGTGAGAAAAAGAAAGAGGAGGGAGGAAAGAGGGCTTTGAGCAATGCAGAGGAAAGGCAGGGTACCGAATACATGAGGTGTGGAAAACAAAATGGGAGACTGTTGAGGGGGAAGAGGTAAACCAGCGGAGGAGACGAGGGAAAGGGGAGGAGGACAAAGTAGAACAAAGTCTAATGACATGAACGTATGAGCCTGCCATCACGACACCTGTTATTACTGATGTCAACTAAAAAAACAATTTAAAAAAATGGAAAAGGGTAAATTAGAGAGTGGCCCACACATAGCCACCAAAGGTCATGGCCATGTAAGTCATGTGACCTGCACTGACTGACAGACCACCTGTCTGTCACTCCTGTGCAGGAATGAGGGAGCCAGACTAAGGTGGCCTGGGGAAGGGCTGAACCTGGCCCATGTCAGAAGGAAATGAGCAATGCTTTGAAAGGAGAAGATACAGTCAGAGGTGGCCATGGAGACAAACTGGTAATGCTGGTTTGTTATCAGCCCAGAAAACTATCTGACCCCTTCAAACAGGTTACACAGAGGCCAGGGCACCATTCTCTTATACAATGGCTTCTCTTTGGAAAATCCCCATCAGAAAGAGTATTCGGACACAGGATAAAATGGCTTGTTAAGAGTTCAGCTGGGTTCATGCAACATTTATTGGCCTCCTGAAATTCATTTAGCCCCCTTTGAAGATACCTTAAAATTTATGAGCCTGAATGTAGCCATTATGAGACCATTAGTTATGCTCCTTGTGAGCTGCCTGTTTTTTCTTCATGGTTCTTAGTTGTTCTTTTACAGAGCTACCAGCTTAAGTCGTGCTGAGATCAAGAAAAATGGGCCTTGGCGGTTTGTGTTCCTGGAGTTGTATCCATGCCAGTGGATGCCCACACGCTCCAGAAGAGAATTTGACATTGCTGCTGCTGTTGTTGCTGTTATAGCAGTGGCAGCCACCACTGCTACTGTTTCTGGGATCACCACTTCATAACTGGTTACTACAGCTAGCACAGTGGAGACCCTGGAAGCAAAAGTAGCTACCACAGTTAGTTAATTTTTTATTCTATTGGGCATGATAAATTTAATTCAATAGTTATATACATTTCAATTGTCTTTGAAAATAATAAATTTATAAACTCAAGATCCATTTGCTTTTGGGATACCATCTTACAAAGACTCCAATTTGCAATAAGGCTCGTTAAGGAAGGGAATGGCTCAGTTGCCTTTAGCCTACTGGCTATGGGTGAGATAGGACCTCTGTTGGTCTTTTCTGTATCAAACACACAGATTGCAAGCCCAGCGCCACTTTGAGATCTTTGGCAGCAGTTAACTCTGCAGCTCACACACGATTGAGCCTGTATGCTAATGAGTATTCAGAGACAGGTAATGCCTGAGGGGTGTTCGTCAACCTAAGACAGAGCGCCTGTGTGGCCTGGGCAGGCATCTCCATGACGGGTAAGGTGACCTGCTGATGTCCCACGCGACCTAAGTCAGAAGCTCATTTTCTAGTAAAAGGGGGACCTGTAGGGCCCTGGCCCCCGTTTTGGGTAACTGTTGCCTTGCTTGCTGACCTTGACCTTGATATCCTCCCTATGCTAATTCCCTGCCGGGTTCCACCCTCCTGAATGCTTAAGGGAAGTTCCTTGTCTGTGTATCCTGCATAATGGGCGTTAACAGCTTAGATGCAAGATTGTAAAACATCGGTAGTGAACTTCTGCCCTCTGGGGTTCTCCCATTGTGCTGTAAGCCTGTATTTAAGACCTCCTCCCTCCGTCAATAAACGACATTTGGCAAATAAATAAATAAATAAATAAATAAATAAATAAATAAATAAATAATAAAATTTAAAAAAAAAGAGTTCAGCTGGGAAACAAAGGTATCATAGATACAAAAGGACCAGTTGAGGTGATAGCAACAGACAAGGAGCATAGACATTAGCTGAGGCTCTCCATTGCCCCACTACCACCCTGTTATAGTTTGGATAGGAAGTACCTCCCCCAATTATTCATCACTACAGTTCCAGGTCATCTGATGCCTTCTCCTGACCTTCACAGGCACACATTGGTATACATACATACATGCAGGAAACACACACACACAAATAGATCTTTAACAAAATGAAACATGGGAGGGCAGGCAACATGTGGCAGGGGAGGAATTCTTGTGGACAGACCCAAGAGAACAGCGGGAGAAGCTTCAGGGTGAAATCAAAGCTGTAATGAGGACCCTGGAAGTCAGAGAAGCCAAGAATGGGGCAAGTCTGCCAGCCTGAGACAGGACACGTGGGCTGCAGCCAGAGAGGTAGCCTGTACCCAAACCTTCCGAGGCTCACCTGCCAACACATACCCCAAATGCCAGACATGGTGCTCCAAGAGGTGACGTTTGCCCTGGGTTTCAGCCTAGAAATCCTTCAGCAAGTGTCCCCTCTACCTACGTTCTTCCTGTTCCTCTCCTTAGGAATGGGAATGTTTGGTCTGTGATATTGCATGTTGAAAGTGTGAGAATCGGCTCTCACCGTTACCCCAGCAGCTGCTGTGGAGGAGCCAACTTCCTCCCGAGCCAGAGCGTGTGTGGCCTTGCGGCAAGAAACTCAAGAGATGAGCATCAGAAAGAATGGCTGTATGTCCAATAAATGTGCCCCGGAACATCCGTAATTTCCGTTATTAGAACCTTTTAAGAAAATATTTGAGGACCAATTCAAGATGGCGGTGGCCGCTGGCACCCTTAGGACTGAAGAGCAGCTCATAGGGCGGGTCCTAAGTCCCCCGGGAGGTTCAGGCCAGTGCACCCGTACCTCGGCATGGAGCTGCTACTGCTCGCCCTAGTTGGGGGTGGAGAGCATGGGCCCCGTGCTGCCCGAGGGTTGCAAGCACGATGGTACAAGGTGAGCAGGCAAGGCGGCCTTCATCAAGAAGTGTGCAGTGGCCTGGAGCTCTCGATCCTGTCCCCAGATGCCCTGCCCAGCCAAAAGATCGCTCTGACTCTGGGCAACCACAGAATCTCTGAGAGGAGTCTCATTGATAGTCCAGTATCTATGGTGCTTCAGAAACCCTTGAACCAGATCAATGATTCCTTGCAATAAGTATTTGCATGTAAAGCTATTTGGGCAGAAAAATATACGGTGTGACACACCCAGTTTGCAATGCCATTTAGATGAATAAATAAATGTGATGGAGAGGTGGGAAAGATGGCCTAAAGGAGAAGCACATGCATGTTGATGATGGATGGGGGAGCATGGCATTGTGGAGAAGGGCTGCCATGGGATGGTCTTTCTGTATGCTGTGAATATGTGTTGCTACCATTGGTTATCCCAAGGGAAAGGCAGAGCCTAGGAGAAGACTGTAAGTAAGGGAGGTCAGAGGCCCGTATACCTTCTTGTCACAACATGAGCTGCTTTCCTCAGTGGCCAAGGACAGAATGTACCTGATGCAGCCAAACCATAATTCATCTTTGGGGTAGAGCAGATTCACACCCTAAGGACTCTTAGTCCCTTCCTGGCTAGAAACAGATATTTCTTCTTCAACCAAAACCTGTGATACTGGGGAAGACAGTCTGGTCCCTGGGTCACAGTTGCCCTTATGACATCATGGTCATCTCCCCCGTCAGCCATCCCAGGCCTGCTGGAGTCAGATGAGCAGCAACCGACGGGGGATGATCACCTGAGCCCTTCTCTGCCATGGGCGCTCAATGTTGTGTAAGACCGGCAGGCCCGCTGCCCTAGGGTTGAGGGATGCTACTTGGCCGAGGGAAGTCATGGGCTACTCTAGGGGACTTGGGAAAAGACTGGGGAGCTGGCAGGGGTGCTGGCTTTTACCTGTGACTCCTCATTTTAATTGCAGAAGTCTGACGTTGAACTCAGTCAATATAAGGAAGAGAGGCAACCAAAGGTAAGTGTGACCCAGGACCATAAATGAACCAGAGTCCCCCGAAACCCTGACCTCAGTGTTTGTAGAAATGGAGGCGCCTTCTTCACTCCCACTCGGTATTGCTCTCCTGTCCCTTAAATACCCTCCCTACCCTGAGTGACCTGTGCACGGGACACAGGAAGGTGAGTCACAGAGCAGTGGGAAGTGAGGAGGCAGACAGGGGTTGCCATGGGCCCGCATGATTGAGAGAGGTAGAAATGAGGTGAGGGAAGAACTTAGGGAACTGTTATAGCTAGCAGAAGTGTGGGCTGGTTCAGAACTGAGGTGCAGCAGACTGTAAGTCTATAATTCTTCTTTATGAAGGCCTCATGAGGTCTTCAGGATCAGAAAGTCTTCCCCCTGGGTCCCCTGTGAACACCACAGTATAAGCAGACCTCACTTTATAGAAGAGGCCACTGTGGCTCAGAAGATGAGCTATGGCCGGAGCTATGGACAAGACAGAGGTGGAGACAAAAACTCTATCCATCTCTCCTGTATCCCCATCCACTGAACATCCCGTCCTTTGCTTGGTTAGCCCCATCCTCCAAAACTACTACACCACCAAAAAAGGACCCAAGCAGCCAGTAAGATCCAGGCCTTGTGGCGCGGATTCCTGGTGAGGCAAACTCTGCTGGTTGCTGCCCTCAACGCCTGTGTGATCCAGTGCTGGTGGAGGAGCATCCTGCACAGGCACGTTCTTAAACAGCGGCTGGCCCTGCTGAGGATATATGTCATCGAGGAAGAGGCGGCAGTCAGGCTCCAGGCCTGGGTGCGCATGTGGCAGTGCCGTCGGTATTTCAGCCAAATGTGCAACACGCTCTGTGTGGTCCAGCCCCTCGAGAGCAGCATTACCTTCCAGAACAATGACATTTTTCAGGTTCAATATGGAATTGTTTCCAAGCAGCCAGAGTTCCATATTGAAATCCTATCCCTCTAAAGGCCTGTAGCACCAAGAATTGGCTCTAGTGCCTCAATAAATACCTGACCTGGTTTTGTGAGTCTCGGTGATTGCCATGCCATAGGGACACCCCCACCCCAGGGGCTCAGACGCTACGTCTCTTCCTCTCCTTAGGGGAAGACCATCCCCCTCCCCACAGAGCCTGGTACCTGCAAACCAGGAAATTCGGATCAAGATGTCTCTATCTATGCAGAGCCAGGCATCCCATTACACAACCCTGGGACCATCCCTGTCTTTTGAAGTTGGAATTAAAGGGACTAAGCTTCATGCTCCTAAAGCAATAGATGAGATATGCAGCTTCTCTGCCCACTACCAAGCACTTGGTATAATCATTATACCCTCCCACAGCACAGAAAGAATACATTCACCACCCCAGCCTCTAATTTGTTGTTGTTTTCTTGCCTTCTCTCTTCCAGGAGAAAGGTCAGACTATTATGGCTTGTACAGCAAGGTTGTTGCAATAGAGATGAACATTTAGCCCAACATATTATCCGGTCCTCACTGATTTGCACACACTAAGCAAATATTTTCTATGTCTAATTAGAACTCCTCAGAGACGGACATAACCAATTTCACTCTTAGCTATACCATTCGTGCTCTTGCCCCTCAGTATTCTTCTACGGTTTTATCCCAGTGACTCTCTCTCTCCACCTGTGAATGAGCCTCGCTCTATCCTGCTTCATCCCTGCACCAGATGAGCTAAAAGAAAAGTCTTGTTCGATGGGAGGAAACCGTTTATCAACTCCTCGAAAAGCTAAACAGAAACCAGATGTGGTGGTGCACCTGTAATTCCAGTCTTTGCAAGGCTGAGTCAGGGAGTCCAAACTGGGCTACGTGGAGGAACCTTGTCAAAAAAGGGGGTAGTGAGTAGACTGGTGGCATGGCTTAGTGGGTAAAGGCACTTGCCTCCAAGCCTGAAGACCTGAGCTCAATTCCCAGAATCCACATGTTGGAAGAAGAGAACTGATTCCCACAGGTCTTCTGGGAGGCAGACTGGAGGAAAGGGTGGAGGAAGGGGTTCAGGAGAGATCACTAACACTAAAGACATCTGGAAAAACTCACATGGAAGCCTACTACTCTAGAAGCTTTCTATGACATACACATACACACATACACATACACATACACACACACACACATACACACATACACATACACATACACACATACACATACACATACATACACACATACACATACACATACACATACACATATAAAGAGTGTAAATAGAATTACCCTATTATAGGGCAAAAATGCCCTCCTCGGGGTTGGGGATTTAGCTCAGTGGTAGAACGCTTGCCTAGCAAGCACAAGGCCCTGGGTTTGGTCCTCAGCTCCAGAAAAAGGAAAAAAAAAATGCCCTCCTAGACAAAAGAGAATAACAAAAAGCCCAGTGCTGGGAATGTGTTACGTCTTTTGAAGTTGTTGGCAGGTGAGTCACATGGACCCCCCAAATATTACAGGAAGTTGCCAATACTCTTAGTTACCTCCAGAACTTGATGGTAAGACCCTCTTGTTAAAGATAACACATCCTTGAGTCATAGAACAAGGAGATACCAAGCAGATACCCACAAGGAAGCATTGCCCATAGTGTCTAACTTTCATGAGCTGGAAGGTGCCATGCACACTACCAGAGGAGAAAAGGAATCACCACTCTTTAGCCAGTTGTAAACCGTGTGAGTTACAATTTCTGACAAGAGATGTCCACTAGCGCATAAGCATCATGAGCAACCAACCACTCTCTCACTGAATTTGGGGCCCACTGCACAAGCTGACTCCCATGCCTGGCACCATTACCTGGGGCCATGAACCTATGGCTAGGGAAGTCATAGCCCCTATAGGAGAACCTACTGCTATGACTCTGCTAAATAGACATAGTATTAAACCGACTCCTAATGGCTTGTGGTTATATCCCTAGACTAGTGTGTCTCTCACCCTCATCAGAGAAGCTGCTTTTTGCAGTAGATGGGAATTAACACACAGACCTACAACTGGTCAAGAGAATAACAAGCTGAAGAGGGTTCAGCCCTAAATAAGACACCCATTTCATAGCCCCTCCTCCCAAGGTTCAGGCATTACTGCTGAAGAAAGGGCAGAAGGGTTATAAGACCCTGAGGTGATGGACGACCACCAGGAAATAGCATTTCTGGACACAGCAGGGCATTTGCACATACGAATCCACGACAGCTGAGACAGCGTGCACAAAACCTGCATACGCTCGCATCAGACAAAGGGGAGGTGGGCATGAAGCCCCACCCCTAGCTGAAGAGCTATGGGCAATTGTTAGCTGCTGGGAGGGCGTGTGTGTGTTTAAGGGGAGGCCTGGGGAGTTGACTGCCCTTCAGTGAAGGCCACACGTACAAGAGTATACTGGCAGTACAAACTGTACTTGACAGTGGTGGGAAGGACAGGATTGAGTCAGTTGAAAGGGGGGGATGGATCTGGGAGGAGTGAGGAAGTGAATATGATCAAAATACGCTGCACAAAACTCTTAGAAAACATGAAGGAACGAGGGGAGAAAAGTCGCCATCTGACCTCCACATGCACACTGGGGCACACGCACACCCGTTCACACAGAGAAAAAGAGAGGAGAAAGAAAGAGAAAAGAGAATAATGTGAAAAACAGAAGTTCTACAACATAAGTTGACTTTGAAAACATTATGTTAAGTGGGAGACAGACACATATTGCAGAGTTATATAAAATTTATATAAAATGCCCAAGAGAGGTAAATTATAGAGTTATAAATAAACTAGGATCTGCCAACATCAGTGGAAAAGAAGTGACTGCTCCAGGTTTTTGCTGGTGGTGACTTCTGTTTTCGTGTTCAATGATGAAAATATCATAGAATGCGATCACAATGATGGCCACTGTGTTAGTTACCTTTCTGTTGTGATACAACCAATGACCCAAAGCCACTTATGGAAAAAAGAGTTTCTTTGGGTTTACAGTTCCAGAGGGCTAAGAGTCCATCATGGCATGGAGGAAGCGTGGCATCCAGTGCCAGGCACTGTGGCGGGAGCAGGAAGCTGAAAATCTCATCTTCAACCACAAACAGGAAGCAGGGAGAGCAAACTAGAAGTGAGGCAAGGCTGTGAACTCTCAAACCCAATGTGGTGGTTTGAATGAGAATTCCCCCCACAGGCTCGTGCATTTGAATGCTTGAGCCCCAGCTGGTAGAACTGTTTGAGAAGGATGAGGAGGTGTGGCTTTGTTGGAGGAGGTGTGTTTCCCAGTTAGCTCTCTTTCTCTGCCTCACACTTGTGGATCAGATGTGAGTTCTCAGCTACTGGTCTAGCACCATGCCTGCCTGCCCACTGCCATGCTCCCCATCATGATGAACATGGACTCTAGTGCCTGGAACTGTCATTCCCAATTAAATATTTTCTTTTATAAGTTGCCTTGTCATGGCAATAGAAAAGTAACTAAGATACTCCCAGGTGAAGCAAAGATAAAAACAGAGGGAAAGAGACGGGAACTCGGAGTGCAAGCCTGGGAAGGCAGAAGGTTCCAAGGGTACGAGAAAAGACAAGACTGCACACAGAGACGCTGCATGTCGTGTTTAACCTACTTCAGAACCCTGAAGGCCCAGAGGTCGCCTCTCCTGCCAGCCATTCTAAGTCTTGTCAGATTTACACACCTTGTCCATATGGAGATTTGGGGAAATTGATTAATAGTTCTTCAAACTCTCAGGACTTTGGTGACCTAGAGCTATCAAAATCTTCACTGAGTCCAGGCTGTACCACTTTTCATATTCTTTCTGAACAAGATGATATTCTAATGATTGACCCAATAAAGTTCTCTATACCTCAGTATGGGGCCAGCGAGATGGTTCACTGGGTAAAGGCATTTGCTGCCAAGCCTGACGACCCAAGTTTAATCCCAAGACTCATGGGGTGGAAGGAAAGAACTGATTCCTGCAAATTGTCCTCTAACCTACATATACACACACACACACACACACACACACACACACATGCACACACATGCATACATGCACGCACATACACATGCACACACACAAACATTGAAAAATAAAGAATACAATAATACATGGTAATAGAATCTGTTACTTTGTATACTAACTTTAAAAGCTAATTTTTTAAGCAAGAAAATTGATTTTTCTTTCTTCTTTTGGAAGTTGTTTTCTTAATGACACAGCCTCTAAAACACTTAGTATACATACTAAGTTAGAGTTAAAAAAATCAGGGGCTGGAGAATACAGCTTAACAGGAGAGTGTATTCCTGGGGAATACAGCTTAACGGGAGAGTGTATTCCTAGGGAATACAGCTTAATGGTAGAGTGTATTCCTAGCTCAAGAGCTCTGTCTTCAGCATCACATGAAAACGACCCTCAGATCTCATTACTATGTACTAGTTTTGTTTAAATTAGAACAGGGGGCGCTGGAGCGATGGCTCAGCAGTTAAGAGCATGCACCACTCTTGGCAGAAGATTAGAGTTAGGTGCCCAGTGCCCTTGTCCAGAGGCTTAGAAACATCCATTACCCCAGTTCAGAGATAACTGACACTCTCTTCTGGCCTCTGTTGGAGCAGCATTCACATATACACATGATTAAAAATAAAATAAACCTTTAAAGCTTTTTAAAAAATTAGAAGCCAGGCGGTAGTGGGGGCACACCTTTAATCCCAGCACTTGGGAGGCAGAGGCAGGCAGATCTTTGAGTTTGAGGTTAGCCTGGTCTACAGAGCAAGTTCCAGGACAGCCAGGGCTACACAAAGAAAGCTTGTTTCAAAAAACTAAAATATATAAATAAAATCTAAAAATTGGAGCATAGATAACAGAAAACTTAGTATAACACGAAATCTAATTTGTTCTTTTAATAAAAAACCCTGTGCCAGATATTGGTGTAAATACTGAAAGATCAGAGAGACAAAGGAAAAAGCCACAGCCACCATCTTTTACCTCACCAACTCCTCAGCCTGAAAAACCTCTAGTTGAAAGGAGGCTTCTGCTGAAAAGCCTTTAGCTCCTGTCTCCTTATGCATTATATACCTTTCTCTGCCCTACCGTATTACTTCCTGGGATTAAAGGCGTGTGTTCTTCCCAAGCAAAGGCATAAGATCTCAAGTGCTGGGATTAAAGATGTGTGCCATCACTGTCTGGTTCTATTTCTCTCTTAGACGAGTCAATCTCATCTAGTCCAGGGTGGCTTTGAGCTCACAGAGATCCACATGGATCTCTGCCTCCCGAGTACTAGGATTAAAGGTATGTGTGTGTGTGTGCCACCACTGCCTGGCCTCTATGTTTAATCTAGTGGCTTGTTCTGTCCTCCGATCTTCAGGCAAAGTTTATTAAGGTACATAATATATCACCACAACTCAGGGCTAAGAATGATTTTTACTATTCAGCTACTCTATAATAATCCTCCCTAAAACTGTATAAATGCTGTTTTCATTGCAGCACAGAGAGAAATGAACATTCTCAACGTCAGTGAGAGAGGCTTTTTAGAGAAGTAAAGGTATCCAAGGTCAGGCTCATGTTCGCTTGTTCTTGCGGGGTGATATGCCTCAAGAAGCTCCCTCATTAATCCTTTCTGTGAAGTAAGGAATCGGTGTTCTCATTTACGTACTTACCTTTTTGTTTGTGTGTAGGCAGACACTGCGCGCGCGCGCGCACACACACACACACACACACATACACGTGTATGAAGCCAGAGGCCAACATTAGGGAACTTCCTCACTCTCCACCTTCTATTTTTGACATGGGTCTCTCGATGAACATGAGGTTCATGAATTGGCTAAACAGATTGGCCGGTGAGCTCCAGGGACCTACCTATCTCCGCTGTCCCAGCACTAGGGTCACAGACACACCCCACAATACCCACGTGTGTGGGGGTGCCGGTGGACTCAGCTCTGGTTCCCACGCTCGAATAGTGAGTGTTTTACCCACTGAGCCGTCTCCCTTGGCCCTGTTTTTCTCTTAGGGTGTGCGTGCGTGTGCGTGTGTGTGTGCGTGCGTGTGCGTGCGTGCGTGCGTGCGTGTGTGCGCGCACGTGCACACATGGTCTCTGCCTCCTATCTCACTATCATTGGAATGTCAGGCACACACATTCTGTCACCACAGCTGGCTTTTATTTATGGGAGTTGGGGTTCTCATACTTGAGACGGCACTGTTTATCGACTGAGCTGTCTCCTAAGTTCCATGAATGAGTTGTCTGTATTATGGCTACTTCTAAAGAAAATTCCAATGTAATGTTAGTATCTTTGGCATTCTGTGCACTTCCTGACACAGCCTGGACACTGATAAAGAAAAACTTCATTTCATGCACAAAATGTACCCAGAAAGGGGCCTTTTTTGTATAGGTAAAACGCATATTGCTATAAATATAGTAATAAAGCTGCATCACTGTATTTTAGAAATGGCCTGTGGCATGTATTTTTATCTATGTTATAAATATTTTGTACTACTAATAGTTTGTTAAAATATTTTTTCTTCTCCCTAAAAAAAATATTCAAAATAATAGTGGTGCACATCTCTAATCCCAGCACTTGGGAGGCAGAGGCAGGAGGATCTCTGTGAGTTTGAGGACAGCCTGGTCTACAGAGTGAATTCCAGGACAGCAGAGCTATATAGTGAGATTCTGTCTCAAAATAAATAAATAAATAGATAGATAGATAGATAGATAGATAATAAATAAATAAATAAATAAATAAATATTGATCCAGATATGGTGATACACGCCTATAATCTTAGATCTTAGTGTATGGGAGGTGGAAGCAAGAAGATCAGGAGTTCAAGCCCAGCCCTAGCTACATGAGTGTCTATCTCAAAATATAAAACAAAATTAAAATGTTGACACTGTATCAGTTAAACGGTTATAGCTTATTTGTTCAGCAGAGCTACCACTCTGAGTTTTGGTCCAAGTTCAAAGACAATGTTGATCTAGTATAGCTCTGTAGCTTACTGACCACTCTTGGACACTTTGGTAGTGAATTAGAGCATCAGACAGACAAAGCTGAATGCTGGCCTACCCTAGCCATGTCCCAACCTGAACAGATGCTTCTCAGTACATATTATATTTCAATAATTGGAAATACAGCTTAGGTTACAATTTATTTTTTCCAGAAAGCTGAAAGAAAAAAGAAAGAAAGAAGAAAAAGTGTCCGCATGGTGTTGCACACCTATAATCCTAGAACTATGGAGGTGGGGCAGAAGAGTTACAAGTTCAAGACCAGTCTGGGCTACCTAGAGAGACCCTATTTTAGGGTTTATTTTTAGGTCTCACCATTTTAGGGTTTTAGTACATCATGGCAGGGCAGCTCAGTTCCTGGCAGGGGCACTATGTAGTAGAGTGCCTCCATCGTGCAGATCAGGATGCAAAAACCAACAGGAATCAGGAGCCAGGCTACAACCTTCAAAGGCTCACTCACCCCTACCAACCTATTTCCTCCAGCTAAGACCTGCCCCCTAAAAAGTCACAACCTTTCAAAAGAGCTCTACCACCTGGGAAACGAGCATTCAAAATATGATCCTGTGGGAGACATTTCAAACGGAACCATGGCATTCCCCTTTCATATTTCTGTTCGGCTGCAGACTCCACACAAGAGCACATTAACTCAGTTATGATCCCAGCAAAACCTCCACAGATGTTTAAAAACTTTTATCTGTAATGGTACCAAGAGACTCAATTACTCCATATTAAATAACAGCATCAACTTTTTTTTTTTTTTTTTGCTGTGAGGAGATAATTTTAACTGCTTTGTGTCCCTTTATTTTGCATCTCTTTCTATTTTTTGAGCTTTATCCAATATTAGAATTCTTTCTCAAGTTCCTAAAATGACATTTCACCCTTAATACAATATTTCTAAAAATGAGAGGTTTTTTTTAAATTCAACATTTCAAAATATAATGGGAATGTTCTAAGCATTTAAAAAAAGATCCCAACTAAAATGCATAGAGAACCACAAAAGACTGTGAACAGACTAAACAAGCTGTGAATGGAGACGTTGTAGGCATGCACGTTCTGATTTTAAAAATCAGAGGGGTGGGGAAGAAAATTTAAAGTAAGCATAAGACCTAAAAAGACATTTTCTTCCAAAGAAAACATATTGCTGGCCAACAGGTACATGAAAAGGTAGTCAACATTACTAGCCATCTGGGAAAATAGAGATCAAAATCACAATGAGCCATCACCTGACATCTGTTAGGATGGTTATCATCCAAAGACAAGGGGGGACGTGTGGGCAAGGGTGTAGAGAAAAATTGGGACAGCCATATGGGAAACAATATGGAAGATCCTTTATAAAAATCAAAATAGAACTACCATATGACCCAGAACCATGCTTCAGAGGACACAGCCAAAGGAATTTAAGTATCTGGAAGTAATAGCTTCACTCCCATGTACATGCACGGGATCCTCCTGGCTTGCCTCCCCAGCAGCTGGATGACAGGTGTGTGCCACCATACTGGCTATTTTGTGTCAGTGGTAAGGATCCAAACTCGAGTCTTCCATGCTTGTGCATCACACACTGTCGGTCTATCCACAGAATGACAGAAAATGTTTCACAGATCATAGATCTGATCATGAACTTGTGTCTAGCACACACAACTCCTACTAAAATTCTGATGAGCCTGGCTGGAGCTTCTGGGTCAAGGCTAAGGAAGCAGAATGGCCCTGGCAGCAGCAAGGCTGGGCCTGTACCCTTCTGCTGGGCCCACCAAACAAAGTCCAGCCCTGAACACCAGCTGTGGATGGCCTGGAGGGCCTGGGCCAGGGCTGCTGGGAGAGCAGAGTGCTCATACAGTTCTTGCACCTTTCTGAGAGGCTGCTGGGTAAGGTGGCTTTAAGAACATTGATGTTCAAATGCTTCAGATAGCCAACTTTTGAAAGATGACTGGCAGTTTGATAAGAATGGGCCCCATAGGCTCATATATTTGAATGCTTAGGGAGTGGCACTGTTTGAAAGCATTAAGAGGCATGGCCTTGTTGGAGTGAGTATGACCTTGTTGGGGTAGGTGTGGTCTTGTTGGAGGAAGTATGTCACTGGGGGTGGCCTTTGAGGGTTCAGAAACTCAAGCCAGGCCCAGTGGCTCCCTCCTTCTTCCTGCTGCCTGTGGATCCCAGATATGGAACTGTCGGCTCCTCCAGCACCATGTCTGCCTTTGTGCCTCCATGCTCCCTGCCATGACGATAATGAACTAAACTTCTGAAACTGTAAAGCAAGCCCCAATTAATTGCTTTCTTTTATAAGAGTCACCATAACCATGGCATCTCTGTACAGCAATAGAACAGACCCTGAAAGATCTGTTTTTCAGGCACTTCCAAACAAGCCACAGGGATGCTGCCCATCCACTTGGCAAATGTCTACCTAGCAGATCTCACTGAAGAGGATCCTTGTTAACTGTCAACCTCATCAGCTTTCTTCCAGGTACCACTGTATTCATGCTGTGCATCTATATGGAAGTGCACGCTGTCAGTGTCTTGCTGGAGGGGCAGCATTTTTGGCGAACTTGGGATCCTCTGCTGTGTAAGGCTGGGTTAGGCAGTGTACCCTTACCTCATGATCCTGATCTTTGAAAAATCCCTGGTCTTCATGGTCCTCCTCATACCCCAGTGGGAAAAGTCCTAATGAATCCTATTTATTGAAAACCCAGACCTAAAACTGGCCATTGCCATGAACATCATCTCCTTCTTTATTAAAATGTTTTCAAAAAAACAAACAAATAAAAAGAGCCATGTTTTGAGTAGTTTTGAACAGTTTCTTCATGAGAAAGAGGTAGACGAAGCCTAAATTATTATCAAGAGTGGAAAGCCAGACAGGATGGAAGGAACAAGAGTAAGATCCACAGCTAAGGGCTGTGTTTCTCTGAGAGACTGAGTCTGAAATCCTGATCTCAGCCCACAGGATGGAGGAGTCCGATGCCCAGGAGGACCTCCACAGGCTGACCCCTGACAGGACGGAGGAGTCTGATGCCCAGGAGGACCTCCACAGGCTGACCCCTGACAGGATGGAGGAGTCTGATGCCCAGGAGGACCTCCACAGGCTGACCCCTGACAGAACGGAGGAGTCCGATGCCCAGGAGGACCTCCATAAACTGACCCTCCCTCAAACCGTGGAAGTGTCAAGTTTGTGAATGACAGCCTGGAGTCCAGCTTTACAGAAGGATCCCTCCTATTTGCCCCTCCCCTTCTGCCTCAACTCCTCTTGCTGACTCTGCCTGCTCTGCCCTACTTCCAGACTACTGTGACTTTAAGGGAAATCTCATAAGGCCCATCCCTACATGAAAAGCTATGGGCAATTAATAACAGAGAGGGAAAATGGATCTTCCTCAGGGATAAGCTCCCTAATTGGTTATCCAGTACTAAGTGCTCAACCAAAAAAATAGCATACATGCAAAGGTCACTAAATGGTCTCAGTAGATTGCATTTATGAATGTATGTGTGTAACAAAGAAAAAGAAGCCATGAATTTGAGAGGAGCAGAGCAGGGAGGATACAGGAAGGGTTGGAGGGCAAAGAGAAGGGGGAGAAGATGTAAATATAGTACATGTGTCTCAAACTTTTTAAAAGGCTTTTCATTAAAAAAAAAAAAAAGGGACAATGAAAAAGTGCTGGAAGAGCCTTGGG
>CABHPQ010163434.1:0-17315 GCA_902168405.1 Peromyscus aztecus | reverse complement strand
GAAGAGAGGCCAGAGCAGCCCAGGGACAGCTAATTTGATCAGAGGTTGTGATTTCTACCTCTGCCTCTGTGTCCAGGGCAGATAAAAGTAAGGGAGGGTGGTGATGCTTAATTAACCCTGGACTTCTTTGATGGGCTCATTAGCATATAGATGAGGGTCTTCTCCCAATGTGGCTCTGATGCTGCCTCTATTCTCTATGAAGGGGTGCTGGGCACTTGGGGAGTGGCAGCCCCGGCCTAGCAGCCTTGTGGATCTCATTCCGCTTTTAATTTAAAAAAAAATTTATTTTAGTAGTGCTGGAGCTCAGACTTAGAGCCTTGGATAAACTAGGAAGAGTGCTCTACAGCCATGTTATATCCCCAGCCTCTTTTCCACTTTAGATTTTTCTGTTTCCACTTTTTAGGTGTATGTGTATGTGTATATGTGTGTGCACATTCATGTCTGTGTCCATGTATGTGTGTGCTTGTGGAGGCCAGGAAATAACTTTGGGCATTGTTCTTCAGGTGCCATCCATCTTTTTATTTATTTATTTTATTATTAGTTTTATTATTATTATTATTATTATTATTATTATTATTATTATTAGGCAGGGTCTTTAACTAGCCTATAGCTCAGCAAGTAGGCTAGGCTGTCTGTCCAGCCAGCCTCAGGGATCCACCTGCTCTATTTCCCAGGACTAGGATTACAAGCACAGCTATCATGCTTGGCTTTTCCCATGTGGGTTCTGGAGATTGAGCTCGGGGAATGGTCACACCTGGTGCTGTCTTCTTGTGAGGCCCAGAGATACAGTGTCTATGGTCTGGGATCATCATCCCACCCAGGAATGATCAGTTTGAGGCCGATCAATGTATCACGTTACAAATAACGATCGCAGCACATTTACACAGCATGTGAGCCCCAAAGTGTAACCTGTCTTGAGCAATCGCCAGGCCCTTGCTCTGGGCCCAGCTGGCCTGTTCTTGTAAATCGGGTTGTGAGAACCAGGCTAAAACATCCAAGGATGCAGTAGCCCCTGGCAGTAGTCTGCAGGTGTTATCATTTCAAGCACCCTCCTGGCCGCTTCCGGGGTCCCGAGGCCATTGGTGCACTGTCAGTCAGGCAGAATGCTTAGTCACCCCAGGTGTTAGCATTTCCAGGGTTCCAGGGCCGTGCATGCGCTGTCAGCATTCAGGCAAAATGCCTAGTCACCTTAGAGCCTTACGTCTTGCGCATGTGTGGCGTGGCTATGTAAGCTCCTATAGGCATGCGCGAAGTTATCCTTCAAAGTGGACTCTACCTGTTCCCTCACCCCTTTTTCTGCCACACCTCTCTCTGGCAGGCCTGCTCCTTTCTCCCTTTCCCTAATCCCTTAATAAAACTCTTAAAGTGGGTTTCATTATATATTCTTGTGTATTCGTGGTTCATTCCCACTGGTGGTAAATACAGCAGCAGCAGAACTGGGGCAAGTGTATCCAACCTACAGCCTGTGGGCCACATGAGGCCAAGAATAGCTATCACGTGGGCAACACAAATTAACAAAATTTACTTAAAGCGTGAGATTGTTTTGGATTTATTTACTTTGTAACTTGACTGCACAGTTCTCATTGGTGAACTTTGAGGATAACACCATCATGTAGCAATGTCAGAAGGTTGAGCACTCTTGTGTCAACAAACACCGGGCTCCCTTGCTGGGTAGGCAAGCCTCCCACCTACTCTCGCCATGCCACGGTGAATTTTATAAGAACTGGAGCAGAGCAGGGTAAGGCTCAGAAAAACAAATCCTGCCTGATCCCACTTAAGCAAAGTGTCTGATGCGGTTAAGTCAAATTCATAGAAATGGAGAGTAGAGTATGGTATCCAGGAGTGTAGAAAACCAGGGACATGGGCAATGCTAAACTAGTGCATGAAGCTTCAGCTAAGCAAGTTGGCAAAATGCTATATATATGCTGTACTGTGTGTAACCTAAAGTTAGCAGCAATGACACATACTTAGAAAGTTGTTAGGAGGGTAGGTATCATTTAATATCTGTCCCAGTAATAAATAGCTGGTTAGCAAGCAATTAGGGGAGAAAGAGGCTTATTTGGCCTGCAGTTCCAGGTTACAGGCCCTCACTGAGGCACAGTCAAGCCAGAAGCTTGAAGCAGGTCACATCATAACAGACGAGAGCAGAGAGAGACAAATGCATGCATCATTGTTTGCCTGATTGCTTGCCCTCAGCTAGCTTTCTTCTTTCTTACACTGTCCAAGACCCCATGCCTAGGGAATGGTGCCACCCATAACCGGCTGCTATTTCTGCATCACTTAACACTCAAGACAAACCCCACAGACATGCCCAGCTCTAGAACCTACTCTAGAATATTCCTCATTAAGACTCTTCCCAGGTGATGCTAGGTTGTGCCAAGTTGACAGTTAAAACTAACTAATACATGGGGACTGGAGGGATAACTCAGCTTAAAAGTGATTAATGCTTTTCCTGAGGACCCGAGTTCTGTTCCCAGGCCCTAAACTGGGAGACACACAACTGCCTATAGCTCCAGATGCAGGGGATCCAATGCCCTCCTCTAGTCTCCATGGGCACCTGTACATATGTCGCAGATATACATACATATAAATGAAAAGACAACAGTACAACATCTTAGCACAATAAAATTTGGAATCAGACAGACAGCTGAACTTTGAGTTGGAGAGAGAGCTCAGGCAGTAAAGAGCTTTCTGTTTTAAGCATGAGCATCAGAGTTTGATATCCTGAACCCACATAAAAAAGCTGGACACAGTGTTGTGTGATTGTAGTCTAAGCACTGGGGAGGTAGAAACAGGTGGGTACCCGGTGGCTTTCTGGTCATTCAGATTAGCCAGGTTAGCCCAATCAATGCGCTCCAGGCCTGTAAGAGGTCCTGTGTCAAAAGATTATCTTATTGTCTCTCCACGCATGCATTCGTTTACACACACACACACACACACACACACACACACACACACTGGAAGTTTTAAAAAAAAGTGAAGGGCTGGTGAGATGGCTTAGTGGGTGGTGGGTAAAGATGCTTGTCCTCAAGCCCAATGACTCGAGTTCATTTCCTTGGACTCAAACAGTAGAAGGAGAGAACAGAATCCTGCACACTGCTCTCTGCCTTCTATATGCATGCTGCTTCATGGTTGTGGCCCACCGCAAAGACATACATACACCCCAAACTAAGTATATAAAATGTGATTTTAAGATGTGAAGAAACCTGCAACTGGACATTGATATAATTGATACAATCTGAGCCTGATCAGATTTCTCCCCAACTTTATTTTCAGTCTTGTGTGTGTATGCATGCATGTGTGTGAGAGTTCGCATGGATAAGGCTCTGTTGGGAGGTGCAGGTTGGCATGTACAGGGCAGCTTCGTGGCAACTGTCTGTTCAAAGGTGATAGCATGGACTAGGTCACTACTCCTGTCTCCAGGAAGAGAGCAGCAAATTGGGGAAGGGGGTGAGTTTCCATATCTAGGTGATGGGGGGAGGGTAGAAGGTAGAAGCAGCAGCATGGGGCCTTCCTGATCTTTGCAAGCAACAGCTGTTGGGTGAGGTTACAATGAGTAACAGGGCAGGCAGACTCTAAATAGCTAAACATTTGCCATTCATGTGACTCAGGAATATAGCTCAGTTGCCAGTGCTTGCTTAGCATGTTTGAAGTCCTGCTACATGGTTTCCTCTGAGACTGAAATCCTCCATCTTGGAGAGAAGCTTGTTAAGATACAGGATGTTAAAGGGGAGGTGTAACAGTCTATCCCTCAGGGAGCCCAGGAAGTAAACAACTTGGCTTTAGGAAGTCCCTGAAACTGATCAGATAAACTAGACCCCTCCCTCCCTGAGGATATTTATGATATAACGAGTGCTGAGAGACACTCTCAGACAAGCCGAGTTGATGGAAGAGGTTCACTTGGAAAAGACACTTTCCAACCTGTTGAACTGTCTGCAGGTTGTACAATGAACTGGAGGTTTCTAGTTTGCTGCTGTCTTTGAGTCATTTCTGCTTCTGCAAATAATCTCTCATCACTATTCCTGTATGTAACTGTGGTAGTTTGAATGAGAATGACCCCCATATAACTGAATCTGAGGCTTCAAAATCCCCCCCCCACCCTTGCCTCCTACTTGTGGATAAAACGTGAGCTCTCAGCTACTGCTCCAGCACCATGTATGTCTACCTGCTGCTATGCTCTCTACCATGATGGCCATGGATTCACTCTTCAAAGCTATAAGCAATCCCCCCTTAAAATGCTTTCTTTTATAAATTGCCTTGGCCGTGGGGTCTTTTCACAGCAATAGAGCAATAGCAAAGAGAGTAATCCCAGTAAAACTCATTGGTTCAACAAGTTGGACTTTGGTGGTATCTGTGTTTTGGTCTGTCACTGCTTTCCTATCTGGGGCAAGTAGATGTTCACATTACCCCAGGAATAGTGTCACACAAAAGCCCCAGGTTTTATCCAACACCATATAGACCTGGTGTTTGTTCTGCATCTGCAATTTCATCACTTGGGAAGTGGAGGTGGCAGAAATTGAAGTCCAGAAGTTCAAGGTCATCTTTGACTATGCAGGGGAATTCAAGGACAAACATTTAATAATAAGCATTTAATATCTGGGACGTCCATGGTGGTAGGAGAGAACCAATTCTGGAAAGTTGTCCTCTGACCTCCACACTCATACTTTATCATGTACACATCACCCCCCCCCCCAATAAATAACTAAAAGCCATCAAAATTTAGAGAGAATTTGGCATTTGTGTGTTCTGTTTTTTAAAGTAGTAGATGTGCAGCATTTGAATTTGACAGCAGCTGGCTTTGGAGGTAACAGAACTCAGGCTGCTGTAGCTAGAGTTTTCCTGCCTGGCCCACAGTCAGGATAAATCTCTGTCACCCACCAGTCCCACAGCCACTGAGACCCAACCAAGTAAACACAGGACTTATATTGTTTAAACTGTTTGGCCTAATGGCTCAGGCTTCTAGCTATCTAGTTCTTACATCTTAAATTAATCCATTTCTATAAATCTATACCTTGCCACGTGGCTTGTGGCTTACCGGCATCTTCACATGCTGCTTGTCATGGCGGCGACTGGCAGTGTCTCCTCCTCAGCCTTCCACTTCCCAGAATTCTCTCAATTCTCCTCTCTGTCAGTCCCGCCTATACTTCAGCTGCCTGGCCACTGGCCAATCAGTGTTTTATTTATTGACCAATCAGAGAAATTTGACATACAGACCATCCCACAGCAGGCTGCAGTGAATAAATGAAGAACCTGTGTAGGGTCTCACACACACTGGCCACCCTGGCTTGTTTGTGCGATTGGGTGTGTTTGTTTCTGCACAGGTCTGTGTGTCTATGTAGCTTCATGACCCATGAAAGCTCATGTCTCATTGCCAGTCAAGATGATGAGAGGCTTTGGCTCTGCAGGGTTTCATCCTGCTGGTGTTCTATTAACCAGCACTAGCTAGCAAAGTCTCCACCTGTCCCTAACCTGTGCCAACCAGTCATTTGTTCTCCATTTCTATAGTGACCCCTCAATATCCAAGAAACTGGTTTTAGGACCTATGGACACCAAAGTTCATTGCTTGAGTCTCTTACATAGAACCCGTGCTTTTCTGAGCACCAATGAACTACATTGTTTGTGATATCTGCCACAATGTAAATAGTTGTTAGACAAAATTAGTACTGATGAACTTTTTATATATACATTTTTACTTTTAGAACTATGTGGATATGCCTGTGTGTGGGTCTGTGCATGTGAGTACAGGTGCTGTCAGAGTCCAGAAGAGGGCATCAGATCCCTTGAAGCTAGAGTTACAAGAGCACTTGGCTCAGAGCAGACTTCAGGGTGTTCTGGTTCTTAAAATCTTTCTACCCTGTCCTTTGAGATGTGGCTTGAGCCGTAGATATAGGAGCTGTGATGTAGGTGGGGCCAGGCTCCACATGATTGGTTGATCGGTGTTGGGTAGAGTTGTGGTTGTCTGTAACAGTCTCCATTGCCTGTAAAGGGAAGCTTCTTTGCTGAGGGGTGGCAGCTACACTGTGGATATAAGGATAGGGTTTAGAATATACTTAGGAATCATGCTAGTCTAACAAAGTGACCGTAGTAGATTGTCTTCTAAGATCCACGAGCTCACTAGAACTGAGAAGTCGGATATGTTTCCAGTAGCAGGTATTGTTTCCCTCCTGTTGAGTGGTCCTTAAAGCCCAATTAGACAGGGAGAAGACATTTTGACATTTACCATAAATGTGAGTATGTGTTAGATTTTGCCAAATGTTTCTCTGTGTCAACTGCCAACACCATATGAAGGTTCTTCATTTGTTTATTGACCACCATATGATGGTTGATAGTACAGATGGAGTTTCAGATATTGAATCAGTATTGCTTCTGGTCAAGTGAAACTTCCATTAAATACATTTATGTATTTTTGTCTTGTCAATCTCTTCCTCAGACATGAACCTAGAAGTGGGCTAAGAAAGGGTGTATTTTTTTCTTCCCCTTAGACTTAGTTCTCCTTTTCTAAAATGGAAGGAGAGGGTTGGGGTTGAACAGAGTGACACTGACAATGACTCATGTGTCCCATATACTCCTAAGTGGGTGGTGCTGTGCTGTCTCTGTACCAAGAATGCTGGTTCCGGGGTTCAAACTCAAGTCTTCATACTTGCATTCCAAGTGTTTTACTGACTGAACCATCTCCCCAGCCCTGGACCCTTTGTTTCTGAATATGATGTTGGCCACTTTAGAGCTGCCAATTCAGAGCTGGAGGCAGAACATCCTGTCTTTAGCAACAGAAGAAGTGGACTACCCACTCGGTCATGTCTTCCTCAGCCCTCCATTTCTGGACTCTGGTATCGGTGTCCCTTGGCTCCCCTCTGTTGCCTCTGCATGCATGCTCCATAGACATCAGCTCACTATGTCTACATTGCTATGTCTGACATATTACTGTTAGCGCAGAAGTCCCCAGAGTCCCCTGCTGTGGGATTATTGCAAGATAAATCGCAACTCAAGCAGTTGGAGAGGAGTCCCAGGAGCTGAGGAAAGATGTTGGGAACAGGTCGGAAGCACTGTCCTTCACCTTTTTTTTCTTAGCTTTTACTCTTCCTTCAAGTGGCAGTGATTCAGGCTTTGGTTCCAATTAGGACATATGGTAGTACTAATGAGTGCCTTCCACTGTACACTGTGGCCTGAATTCAGTATAGAGAGAACGTGAAATTTTCCTTGAAGATAATAATGCCAGCAGCTGTCACCTCCAGGCACCTACAAGGTGTCAGATCGTGGTAAGTTGCTAGTTAACACATCCCATCCTTGAGGTAACACTAAGGATTGGCATCATTGCTTGGTGCCACCAGTTCTGGAAGGAGATGGAAATATATTTGACTAGAAGGATCTTGAGTTAAGAACATGATTTAGTTGGTAGAGTGCTTGCCTAACATAAAGCCTCGAGTTCAATCCCCAGCATTGATTAAACCAAGCATGGTGATACATGATGGTAATTTCTACACCAAGAAGACAGGGGCAGGAGAGCCAGAGGTTCAAGGTCATATTTGGCTATATAATCAACTCAAGGTCATCTTGGGGTATATGAAAGCTTGTCTCAAAAAAATCAGAAGAAAAGATAAGGGAATCTTATAGGCTCAACTAAACAAATTCCAACCATGGAGGAGGCCTGTGCAGCTAGCTGTTAGGTGTTACCAGGGAAACCTAGAGAGAGGCAAGGATAGGGAGGTGTAGTGCTTAGAACATCTATAGGTAAGGCAAGATGAAGCCCTTGGGTCCCAGATAAGGAGAGAACCATTAGCCCAGTCCCTGGACAGACTGTACTATGGGCCTTTAGAGGCACTGGTGTAGTCCTGCTTCTGGGGATAGATGTTTGCCTCATGCTCTTTAATTCTTAGATGTGAACTTGGATTGTCAGTCTCCATGATCAAATCTCCAGAACTCATGGAGCATCTCCAGGAAGCCCAAGGAAGAGAGGAGAAGATGTGAGGCACACTGGCGTGGTGCCTCCATCCTTCTTCCCACCTCAGCTGAGAACCCGGCATGGATGGTGTGTGATCTGGGATGGGCCCTCTTCCCAAGCCTCTGACATGGTTGTGTAGCAGCAGTTTCCACAGAAAAGAAAGCTTTCTGTCTTAAAGGGAAGCTTGTTAAGACACAGAATGTTGAAGGGGAGGTGAAACAACAGGATATTTTAAGACAGGATGTGGAAGGGAGGTAAAACAGCAGTATGTGCTAAGGGGAAGTGAAATACGCCATCCTGCCTGGAGGCTCCTTCAGCTCAGGAAGTGAAAACGCTTCAGGAAGTAACTGAAACCGACCAGATTCACTAGGTCCCTTTCTCCTCAAGTATAAAGAAGTTGTGAGGACCTCTGAGGGACACTCTTAGACAAAGTGGGGTGCCTGGAAGGGGCACAGACCAATTGAACTACCTGGAAAGGATCCCCTCCAACCCGATAAGTACCTGTGGGTTGTACAGTGTGCTTCAGGTTTCCAGTTTTTGTGGGTTGTCACCCATGCTGACAGGGGCTTTGGTAGTGCAGGTGCCTTTGAGTCATTTCTGCTTCTTATTACCCTTACCCATATTACTGTACATAACCCTAACAAACTCATTAGTTCACTAGGTTGGACTTTGGTGGTATCAATACTGTGGTCTGCTGGTTTGCTATCAGGCTGAGTGGTCATGTGCTCTTGTCTCCTCAGGAATAACGTTACATGACAGATGTCCCCACAGGAGATAAGCGCACTGCTAGGGGATCCCCAAGAGATGATTTTTAAGTCGCTTTCTCTGTATATATGTATGTACATATATATGTATGATCTATGTGGAGGCCAGAGGTATACCAAGTTCCATCTACTTTAAGTAAGACTGAGTATCTGACTGGGGCCTGGGCTTGCCAAATGTGCCAGGCTGCCCGGCCAGGAAGCTGTACAGATTAGCTTGTCTGTGCCTCGCCAGTGTTGGAATCACAGTGCATGCTCCCATGCTGGCTTTTTATATGGGTGCTTGGAAACGAAGTCTGGACCTCACACTTTCAGTGCTTTTTGACAGGCTCCAGATGTTTTAACACACGAGTTACAAGTTGGCTGAATTCTTGGGTCAGCATTCTGTTAGTTCCTGGGTCTTCCTTTTATCTTCTTAAGAGAATTCAGGAATTAACATTTGTATTGTTATCTCTGAGTTTTAAATCAATAACCATTATAATTAGCAAGCTAGGAAAACCCAACATAGGTCTCCACGGGATCCCATTCAGACCGACAACCTGAGACTTCAGTTTGTGACTCTGGTGATGGTGACTTGGAGCCCATTTTTACCAAAACTTTAGGAGGGGAAGTCATGGTGTTGGCACAAGGCATCAGATCAGTGTGCGCCTTTCCTTCCCTTGCTTCATCCCCTCCAGTATAATCTGTCTTCGTCCTTGTCTGCTGCATCCCAGGATCAGCACAGGTCGGGCCATGGCAGGCTCCTACTTTGCAGTTCTTGAGAGACCCCCTCCTCACCTGTATGCCATGATTTTGTATTGTATTGTCACACTGGATGAGTGTGTGAGACTATGTGAATGTCTGCATGAGTGATTGGTGTGGGACTGTGCAAGGGATTGTGTGTGTGTGTGTGTGTGTGTGTGTGTGTGTGTGTGTGTGTGTTTGTGTGGCCGGAAACCAATACACAAGTGTGTGGAGAACCATTTAAATTCAAGACGTAATAAAGTGCAAGTATGAGTGTATATGTATGAGAGAGAGTCTATGTGTGTGGTGGATGAGGGTTTGATGTCCCTGAGAGTCTATCCTGTGTGCATATGTATGACTGTGTATGTGAGGATGTCTGTGAGGGAGGATGTGAGTGCACGAGGAAGAGTGTGTAAATGGAGCTGTGAGTATGAGAGTGTCTAAGAATGAGAGGAAATGCAGATGTGTGCACGAGAAAGTGTGTGTGTGTGTGTGTATGTGTGTGTATAAGTATGATAGAACATCTGTGGGGAGGTGTGTATATGAGAATGTACACACAGGCATGAATATGAGTGTGTGTGTGATAGAATGCCTATGAGCCTATGAGCAGGTTGGGTGGAGAGAGTGTGTGTGCATGTGTAGGTACAAGTCTGAGTATGTATATGAGAGTAGCGATGTCCCGATCCCTCGGGATACTGTGTTCCCAGCTGAGCATCATTGAGCACTGCCACCAGCTTCAGGGTCAGAAGGACCACCCCTCCCCCCCTGTGCCCTGGCCTGATTCTGGCTCCCCTGATGTGAGAGTGAGTCAATTGTGGTACTTTGGTCTGTTGTGTCTTGGCGTGGTTGGTAAAGTAGCTATAGATATAGATAAGCAGGATGATCAGTTCTTTTTAATATTTCCCAAATGGTAATGTGTCATGTTTAGTAAAAGGCTTCTCTCAGGCTGCTTCAAATTAGAAAGAACAATGTCAGCAAACTGTAAGAGGAGAAAAAAAAATGCCCAAAGAATCCCAATGAGGCGCAAGGCTAGCTCATTCATTTGGATTCCATTCTAATGATGATGACTTATCCTTCCCCTGCTAACAGCATCGCTGGTAACTAAAGTTAGTCTTGGCTCCCAAATCAACGTGTTATTTTAGAGCTCAAAGCAGGCAATGAGTGAGCTGTTTAGGGACTGACGACAGCTCCGTGGGATTTGGCTGGCAGGGGCCTCTATTTCTTATTGCTGCCTGGGTGGCTGTAAGGAGCAGCCCGTGGCCTCCTTGGCGGTCCGGTCAGCAGCCTGCCTGGATGGCCAGAAGTCTTCAGCAGGTTATCAGCCACTTCAGGCTCTGTGGTCTGAGCTATGTTCCACTCCCACACTCACACCCGAAGTTCTAATTGCTAAGGGCTGGGAGTATGACCTTATTTGGACATAGGCTGCTTCTAGAAGGAATCGGGCTAAAAGCAGGTCATGGTGCAGGCCCCTAATCCAGTAAGCGCAGAGTCAGGGCTGGAGGGGTGGCTCAGTGGGTAAACTGCCTTCCATACTGGCATGAAGACCTGAGTTTTGGATCCCCAGCACAAATGTAAAAAACAAAACAGCAAACCCAACAAAATCTAAGAGTGGCTACACACATCTTTGGCCCTAAAGTATGTGGGGGATAGAAGGGGAGGGGCAGAGACAGTTGGATCCTTGGAGCTGGCCTGGCAGTCAGTGTAGCTGAATCAGAGAACCCCAGGTTGCAGGGAGAGGACTCTGTCTCAAAACACAAGATGATGGCTCCTGAGAATTGACACCTGAGGTAGGTTGACCTCTGGCCTCCACATACACCCACATGCACCCCTCTCCCCCCATACATGAGGGCGGAGACAGGGAGACGATGGCCACCATAAATTGAGGAGCGAGACCTCGTGGTCCTCAGATGGCGATAACCCGGCTGCCATCTTGAGTTTGGACTCTGAATCTTCAGACTTGAGACAATAAATCTCGGTTGCTGAAGGCACACGGAGTGAGGTACCTGCTTCTGGGAGTCCAAGCTAACCTATGTTCCCCATGCAGGGGACACTTGTTGGATGCCTGCCTACTTCGTATGGTTTTACAAGTCATCACACTTTTTGTTATGGTTTGGAGAATGATCTAGATAGTGTAGAATTGGTTTCAAATGCGTGAGTGTATAAAGCACATAGCAAGCAAAAATGAAGGGGCAAATGGAAAAGAGCAGATAAATAGACAGCAAAACATGATCAATCCAGGAGTTTAGAACACTGATAGGGAGATAGCTGGAGTAGCCCTAGACAGAGAACAAACAGAGATGATGTCACCAAAGCAGTACTGACGGTCTCTGATAGACGAGGACTGTGGGGGCAGTCAGCTGGAGGTCCTGACTCCGTTTTCTCTCCATGGATGAGCTTCCAGCTTCTTGTAGGCGTCTTTATACCATGGGATAAACAATAGTGACATCTGTTGGAATGTTTTTAATGCCATCAACTGTTTGGTGTTTTCTCCGTGTTGCAGACTTAGGAGAGAAGCTTGGCCTAGGACAGGGAGCTTTGGACTTGAAAGAAACCTGATGGAGTGTAGGACAAGAAAGGACTCCCTTATCCCCAGAGTCTGCAAGCTTAAAGGGCACATAATAATTACTGATATAATATACATCACAGTCCCCCATTCCACTGCTGAGGACCTCGCTCCTTCCCACTATGGCCAAACTCTACCTCCCTCAAAGTCCCGTGCTTTCCCAGAGGCTCTGTTAACTGTGGAGGCAGTCACATAAGGAAGCGATGCATCCACAGCTCTCTCTAATAGGGAAGTCTTCCAGGTAGGACAACTCACAGCCCACTGAGCAACTGTTTAGTTACGTGACTCTGTGCCGTTGGACTGGGTCACTGTTCTTGTTTGGCTCAGAGACCCAGAGACCATGACAGCAGTGAGTGGTTGGCAGAGGACAAAGGCTTTGGGAAGAGGAAGAAGACAGCTGAGGACAGAGGAGGGAGGGCCTGGGCTGCATCAACCGTGGCTTCGAAGCATCCCTGGGATCCATCCAGGGCTACAATAGCACCGTTTCTAGGGATCTGGCAGGGATGTGTTACAGGCGGCTGACTATACTGGCCTTCCTCCAGAGACCTCTGGGCTAGCGAGGAATGCCTTCAGAGATGTCTGGCCGCTACTGCGGGCCTGGTGGGCAGTGAATGAAATTGCTCCATTTGACCAAAAAGATAAAAAGAATTAATAGACTGGCTGTAGGTGGGGAGTGGGCTGGAGGATAACCAGAATGACCTTGCAGGTCCCTCTCCACCTTGCTCCCAGCCTTCTAGCTGGGATCTCAGGGATTGTTTGTTAGATGCAGGCAATATAGACCATGGTAGGGTTTTTTTTTTTCATTTGTTTGTGTGTGTGTATGCATGCACATATGTGCACAAGCATATATATATGAAAGCATGTGGAAGTCAGAGGGTAAACTCAGCTGTCATTCCTCAGGCACTGGCCTGGACTTCACCAGATAGGCTAAGCTGGCTGGCCAGTGAGCCTCTGGGATCTGCCTGCTTCTGCCACCATAGTACTGAGATTACAAGTGTATTTTAAAACAAAACAAAACAAAACAAATATGGGTTCTGGGGATTGAACTTGGGGCTTCCTGCTTGCAAGGCAAGAACTTTCCCAATTGAGTCATGTTATTCTTTTTATTATTGCTGTTGTGTAGGTGTGTTCGGTATGTACCGGAGGGCATGTGTAGAGGTCAGAGGACAACTGGCTAGAGGTGGGTCTCTTTTCTTCCATCTTTGCTGGGATCTGGGGATTGAACTCCAGTCATCAGGCTTGTGTGGAAAGCACTTTACCCACTGAGTCATCCCACCAGCTCCTCGCTCACTGTTGACTGACACCTGCTCCCTCTGTCTTTCCTCCTCTGGCGATGCCCTGGGTCGCCAAGGCCTCTGAGTTTAGGATTGGTTGCTGTCATGGAGCTGTGGGATTTGCGTGTCTATGTGTCCTGTATGGTCCTGTTCTGCATCCGTGGGTACAATTTCTTGTGCCCTTGAGCCCCGTGGCCTCTGCCTGGCACTCCTGTTGTGACGTGTTGCTCATCTATGTTCTTACTGGCTGTACCCCTGCTCTAGGTTAACATAGCCAGGGCTGGTCTGGGATGCGAAGTTAGATTCCAGAAAGTAGAGATGGGGAGCTGAGGCAGCTAACAGAGAAGCACTTGGAGAAAGTGTAGAGGGTGTGTGTGTGTGTGTGTGTGTGTGTGTGTGTGTGTGTAGCTGCTGGTTGGCAAGGCAGGATCAGCAGAGGAGCAGACATGAGAGACACCGGACACAGCTCACTGATGCCTCTGCAAGTAGCTGCTCCTGCCTCTGCATTAAGGAAGGCAATTCCTTTCCAGAGCCAGGAAGGGCTGCTTGGAACCAAAACAGCAGTGGCTTCATCCTCAGGGACCCATTCCCGGGAAGTCTCTGCCTTCTTGGAGTATGCTCCAGGCTGTGTGAAGGGGTCCAGTCATCACGGGATCGGAATGGTGGGCCCCAGCAGCCAGGGCCTGTCCTTCTCTTCTTTTTCCCAACATCTTCTTATCTTCCTGAATTACTTTCCCCTTCTGTTTTCTTTGGTGTGATTGACATGCATCTCTGCAGCCAGGCATCAGTGGTTGGCTCTGCCTGGAGGCATCTGAGAGCTGTCTTGATAAGACATCTATGGAGGGACACAGAACAGGCCTGGGGTGACCAGGGAAAGTTTGCTCCAGGGAGCCATCAAGAACCTGAAAGGGCCATTTCTAGTCTAGCACAGTGACCCGGGTAGATAGGGATCTCAGGTAGTGAGGCCATGTATGTAAGTCTGCCCTGGGTCACCCTTGGATATATAGGTGTAATTCCCAAGAGAAACCTTGAGGCTTTGTTTATGTGGCCCCCAAATAGCAACCATTAATATTCACTTGAAGGAAATGGCTATCTACAGTATGACAACTGCTAAAGTTTCCCGGATGTGTGAACAGATGTGATAAAATGCTTGCCAGAGAAACATAGGTAAAAAAAGCAGGCTACATGAACAGAAGTCACATTTAGAAAAAAAGTGGGGGGGGCAGGAAGGAATCATATCAACATAGGAATGGCCAGTCTTTATCTTAAATTCCTTTGTGTGTTTTAATATATTTCCTTTTTTCTCTTAAAAATTTACATTAGTTTGTGTGTGTGTGTGTGCACGTGCGTGTGTGCTGGCACATGTATACATACATGGCAGGGATGTGGATGTCACAGGACAACTTGAGGGTGTAGATTCTCTCCTTCTACTATCTGTGTCCCAGGGATGAAAGTCAGGTCATTAGACTTGGAGGGAAGAGCCTTTACCTGTTGGGCCAACTCACAGGCCTTAATATATTCCTTATTAGAGATGATTATTTGACAAAGAAAGAGGAAACGGAATGTTCTTACCATACTGGCATGAGGTGGGTGTTAATGAATTCATTCACCCTGGTCTATAGCCCTCCTGAGCATGCCCAGACACAGCTTGTGCTGAACTCCCAGGCCAAAAAGAGACAAGTCAGTCCTTGCCCTTGGGATGGGGTATAGTCATCAAAAGATTTACCAAGCACATGGATTGACATGACAAAATGTTTGCAACAAAACTTGACACAGTTGGCTGTCTGTATCTGTGGGTTTTGAATTTGTCATCTCAGACGGAAGATATGTGGAAAATAATTATGCCTGTGTCGAACATGTATAGATCCCTGCCCTCATATCCCCTAAATAGACATAAACAACTCTCTGTATAGTGTTTGAATTGTATCAGGTGTCATAAGCAGTAAAGAGATTATTTAAGGTACCCGGGGGATGCGTGCTTGTAATATGTGAACACTGAGCATCTACCAAGGACTTTGCTACCTAGAAAGGGCCTGGAACAAATTCTCTGAGATACCGAGGGACGGCTGAACAAAAGGCAGGCTACAGAGCAGATCCCCTCATTGTAGTTTGGGTTTGTAAACAAGAACAGAATGTAAGGCTGGGAGGGGGGGAATGGCTTAATTGGTAAAGTACTTGCTTTGCAAACCCCAGGGCCTGAGTTTAATCCCCAGAACCCATGTAAAAAATGTCAGGCGTGGTGGTGAGCGCTTGTAACTCAGCACTGGGCAGACAGAGGCAGGGGGATCCCTGGGGCTCACTGGCCAGCCAGCTGAGCCAAAACAATGAGCTCCAGGTTCAGTGAAAGACTGTCTCAGAAAATCAGGTACATTGAGGCTGGGAGATGGCTCAGCGGTTAAGCACTCGCTGTCCTTGCAGAGGACCAGAGTCAATTCTTAATAACCATATTAAGAGGCTCACATCTGCCTCAAACTCAGCTCCAGGGGCTCCAACTCCCTCTTTTGGTCTCCACAGGTACCTGCATACAGGTGGCATATATACACTTTGATAAACAAACAAAAAACTTAAAAATAATAAGGTAGAGAGTGATGGAGGAAGATATGATACTAACCTTTAGCTTCCAAACACACATGTGGATGCACATGTGCATGTGTGTGTGCGCGTACACACACACACACACACACACACACACACACACACACACACACACACCCTGACACAAAACCAGAAATATATCAGAAGTCATAACTGGGCTTCGTGTAACATACCATAATTCCAGCTAGGGAAGATGAACTAAGAGCATTACAAATTTTAGGCTAGCCTGGTCTACATAGCAAGACCTGTGTATCAACCTCTGCCCACCGCCACAACCAACAACAATGATAATGAAAAAGAGAAAGAAAGAAAAAAGAAAGGAAGAAAAAAGAAGGAAAGAGAAAACCAACCAACCAACCAACCAACCAACCAACCAACCAACCAACCCAGCAACAACAAAACCAAACATCCAGTCCAGGAACTGGTTCTGGCTTGTCAGTGGAAGTGGTAACATGAATAGGAACTCCAAGCTACAATTCTGAGGTCTCTCTTTCTTTCTCTCCTTCTCTCTCTCTTCCTTCCCCTCCTCCATCTTTCCTACCTTTCTTTCTTCTTGACAGGGTTTCATGTAGCCCAGGCTGGCTTTGAACCCACCGTACAGCCAATGATCAACTTGAACATTTGATCCCCCTGCCTCCACCTCCTGAGTGCTAGGCTGAGAGGCACGTACTACCATATGTAGTTTTGCAGCGTTGGGAGTCAAACCAAAGGCTTCCTGCATGATGGGGAAGCATGTTACTGGCTGAGCTCTGTGCCCAGCTCCTCACGTTATTTTCCACGTGAATCCTCGTGCCATCATGGAGGCTGTTCTGGGGTGAAGCAAGACACTGACAGTGATAGACAGAGGGTCTTGCACTCTCTGGGGACTAGATGGAGGAGGGAG
This sequence comes from Peromyscus aztecus, assembly GCA_902168405.1. Taxonomy (NCBI): domain Eukaryota; kingdom Metazoa; phylum Chordata; class Mammalia; order Rodentia; family Cricetidae; genus Peromyscus; species Peromyscus aztecus. The sequence goes on along the minus strand of CABHPQ010163434.1, from coordinate 577 downwards.
GAGCCACAGGAGATGGACTGCTTTGCTTTCACAATGCCAGCCGGACCCTTCCGGGTTTGTAGGAGGCTGCCGAAGCTTGTTTCAAAGGTGAAGGAACAGAGCCTTGTAAATGTCAAGTCACTTGTCTAGGGTCATATAGCTGGTAGGTGACAGCTGGGTGGTAAACTCTGGCAGTGTGGCTCTGGGGCCTGTGCTGCTGTAGGAGCTATGATGGGGCGATTCTCTGAGCATGCACATGGTGCTGTTTAGGAGGCGAGTGTCCCTGGGCTCAACTTCACCTCAAGATTCTCTTTACTTGTTATATGGAGATCTGAGAGCAGATGCTATGGTGTCTCCATGTCCCTGTGAGTATTTTGAGCAGTGTGTGCATGCTATCTAGGGCCTGGAATACTTAGGGTGCCTTTTAAGCAAGTGTCAGAGTTATTATTAGTTGTCAACTTGATGCACCTGAGACTAGGGAGCCTCAATTGAGGAATGGGTTCCATTGCATTGTCCTGTGGCCGTGTCTGGGAGGAATTTTCTTAATTGCTAATTAATGTAAGATTGTCCAGCCCACCGTGAGCAATGCCACCCCTGG
>CABHPQ010163432.1:0-26095 GCA_902168405.1 Peromyscus aztecus | reverse complement strand
CCAGCAAGGTTCTTCTGTACAGCTCCCCCTTGCTTAGTCCACTATGGGACGTCCCAGCAAGGTTCTTCTGTTCAGCTCCCAATGAAGGTCTTCACCCAATACTCTTTTGAGAAAGAGGTTTATTTGGGAAGGAGGAGTCCAGGAGAATAACTGCCTCTACCAGAGTGGAGAGAACAGTTCACAACTGACCGGGCAGGGTGGTTTATATAGGATGTCTAGGAGGCGGAGTCAACTGTGATTGGTTAGTTCATTTTCTGCCCAGGGATTGGCCAGTTTTGTGAACAAGGAGCAGAGATGGCCCTGATTTCAGGGCCAAACTGTGCTTCTTTCACTGGCCTTTCTTGGCTTTTTGACACTACCTCTAAGGCCAGGGCACATTTCTTTCACTGACTCTGATTCTAGGGGCCAAGAGTGTTATTTTGGTACTAGTCTCAGAGTCAGGGCACATTTCCTGGGTTCTGGGTTTGGGGATAAAGTGTTCACTTCTCTGGCTCAGGTCCCAAACACAGGCTGTGTTTCTTTCCCTGGTCCTGGGCCCTAGGTCCAGGATTCTGCTGTCCTGTTCTGTGATTGGTTGTTTTCACAAGTCAGTTGGACAGGGGCAGAGATGGCTCTGATCTGAGTTAAACTGTGTTTCTCTTACTGGCTTTATCTGAGCCATCTTTCCCTAATTCCCTAATTCTAGGCTCCAGGGTCAGGGTGGGTTTCTCTAGCCAGCCCCTTTTCCCTACATCCTGGATCTCACTCTGTAGACCAGGCTGGACTCAAACTCACACAGATCTGCTTGGCTCTGTCTCCCCAGAGCTGAGATTAAAGGCATGTGCAACAACCCCCAGCCTGTATTCTTTTTCATATGCAAAATAGGATTATATTCCATTAGACAAAGGTCATTCATGAAAAAATTAATTTTTTGAAAATTTATAAAAAAAATTGTATTTTTTATTTTTTGTAAATTTGTAAAAATGAGGCATTTTCCCTTTTATTGAAAATAGGTTTTTCCACATATAACATACCTGATTATGGTTTCCACTCCCTCTATTCCTTCCAGTTCTTCCCCCACCTCCCCTATCACACAGATCCACCCCCTTTTGGAATACTAAGGGACAATATTAAAATATAATACAATAAGACAACCAACATAGTGGAATAGAAAACAATAAAACAGAAGAAAAAGAGACCAAGAAAAGTCATAAGAAACACACGTGGATATAGATACCATCTCCATCTCATACTAAGAAATCCCATAAACAAACTAAACTCAAAGCCATAACATATATGCAAAGTACCTCCAAAAACACCATTGAGTTCATTTTCTGTTGGCCATCTACTGCTGGGCATGCAGCCTAAACTTCAGAGTAGTTTGTGTCCCCAGTGAGGCTCTCTTGGAGAAAATTAAATTTCCATTTGCAAGTAGCTATCCAATTGAGATAGCTTCTGGTTTAGAGGTGGAAGATGTGTCTATTTCTCCTTTCAGCTCTAGGACCCTATACATGATAAAGGTCCATGCCGGCCCTATGCATGCTGTCTCAGTCTCTATGAGTTCACAAGAGCTTTGCTCATGTTGATTTAGAGGGCTTGGTTTTCTTGGTGTCCTCCAACCCCTCTGGCTCTTTCATTCTTTCTATCTCCTCTTCCTCAGGGTTACCTGAGTCATGAGGGTAGGTATTTGATGGAGACATCCCATTTAGGGCTGAGTGTTTCAAGACCTCTCACTCTCTACAAATTGTCTTGGTGTGGGTCTCTGTATTTGTTCCCATATGCTGCAGGAGCAAGTTTCTCTGCTGATGGCTGAACATGGTAGTATTCTATGAGTATAGCAGAATGTCATTATAGCTATTTTTATTTTTTAAATTATTAATATTAGTAGTAGTATTTGTATTTGTATTTGTATTTGTATTTGATTTTACCATAGGTCCCTGGGCTATCTCACCTCAGGTTCATGGTCCCCCAAGCAGTGTCTGGTATGGGTTTCATCTTGTGGAGTGGGCCTTAGAACAAATTTGATATTGGTTGGTTATACTCACAAGCTTTGTGCCTCCCATTCCACTAGCATTTCTTACAGGCAGGACTCCACTGTAGATCAATAGGTTTGTAGCTGTGTTGGTGCTGTACATTTCTCCTCTGATAGCATGTACCAAGGTCACTAGAACATAGCAATGAGGCTTTAGTCACCAGCTCAACTACTCCATGTTCAAAGAGTTGAGCAGGTGTTGCCTTCAGCAATTGGGCCTTGCCATCAGTTTGTAGAGAGCAATATATTGTCTTGGCAAAAGCCTGTGTTGTTGGGGGTTCCCCTGGAACTTTTTGGCCAACAATTCAATCAGGTATAATCCAATCTTGGTACTAGAAGCTTCATTTGGTGACAAGACATGTCCAGTCTGGGCTTTGTCTCTCCAATTAATTGGTGATTTCATTTAGATCATCTTAAAATGTGGATATATTTTAGGAAGTTTCAATTGTTTTTAGGTTTCTATACTATCCCTCAAATGGCCTTTAATTTGAGCTGTCTCTGCCCATATTCTGTTTCTTATCCATTTCTTCCCTCAACGCCCCCCTTGATCCTTCCATTCTATTCCACCTCTGTTCATCCATATCTTTTTAATCTATTACTCTTTTCTTGGAAGATCTGTGTATCTCACACTAGTCCCTTACTCTATACCTAACCTCTGTGGTTCTGTGAATTGTGGTTTAGTTATCATGGACTTAATAGCTATTCTCCACATATAAGTGAATACACATCATATTTGTATTTCTGAGTCTGGATTATCACATTCACAATTTTATCTGTTTTGATCCATTTAACTGTGAATTTCATTATTTCATTTTTTAGTGCCTAAGTAATATTTTATTGTGTATGTGTACCACATTTTTCTTTTTTTCCACTGTAGTCATTTCTTGAGTTTATTTTTTTTCATTTCTTTTTATAATTCATTTTACATAACAACCACAGATGCCCATCCCATCCCTCCTCCTGCTCTGATTAGACTACTAGCAACAGTGGAGAGGGTGCCTGAACTGACCTAATCTGGTAATCAAATTGGTAAATACCCTAACTGTCATCATAGAGCCTTCATCCAGTAACTGATGGAAGCAGATGCAGAGATCTACAACCATGCACCAGGCCAAGCTCTTGAGTCCAGTCAAAGAAAGGGAAGAGGGATTACATGAGCAAGGGGGGTCAAGGTCAAGATGGGTAAATCTACAGAGACAACTGAACCAAAGAATTTCACATTTTTCTTTATCAGTTCATCTGTTGAGGGACATCTAGATTGTTTCCAATTTCCTGGCTATTATGAGTAGAGAAGCAGTGAACATGTGTAAGCAGATGTCTTGGTAGGAGGTGAAGTATCCATTGGGTATATACTCAAGAGTGGTATAAGTAGATCTTGAGATAGATTGATTCTCATCTTCCTGCTGAACCCCCACAATGATTTCCATAATGACTGTATAACTTTACAGTCCCTTCAGCAATGGATGAGAATACTTCAAACCCTCTCTAAAATAAAGTGTCACTTTTTTTATTTATAGTATCCAATCTGATGGGTGTAAGATGAAATCTCAAAGTAGTTTTTGATTTGCATTTCCCATATGATTAAGAATGTTGAACATTTCTTTAAGTCTTTATCAGCCATTTGGCTTTCCTCTTTTGAGAAATCTCTGTTAGTTCTTTACCCCATTTTAATTGGGTTATTTGTTTTCTTTATACCTAGCTTTTTGTTGTTGTTTGTTTTGGTTTGGTTTTTTGCTTTTTTTAAGTTATTTATGTATTTTGGATATTAGCCCCCCTATCAGATGTGCAGTTGATAAAAAAATTCCATTCTGTAGTCTGTCTCTTTATCAAAATGATGTTGGCCATTGCTGTACAATAACTTTACAGTTTCATAGGGTCTCATCTACTAATTATTGATCTTAGTGCTTGCATTAGCAGTCTTCTGTTTAGAACGTCTTCTTTTGTGTCAATGAGTTAAAGGCTGTTTCCTACTTTCTCATCTATTGCTTTCCATGTATCTGGTTTTATATTGGTATCTTTGAGTCACTTGAAGCTGAGTTTTGTGCAGTGTGATAATTTTTAATCTATTTGGATTCTTCTACATGCAGCCACCTAGTCTGAAGATGCTGTATTTTTTTCCAGGGTATCTTTCTGGCTTCTTTATAAAAAACCAGGTATCCATAGGTGTTTAGATTTATGTCTGGGTTATCAGTTAGATTCCAGTTTAGGCACATTCTCCATTATTGCTAGTAGTCTGAGCTGGGGTCCTCCTTGTGGATTCCTGGGAACCTCCCCAGCATCTGGCCTCCCCCCATACCAATGAATTCTCCCTCCATTATGGTATCTCCCTCACTGCTCCCCAGTAATCAGATCAGTGAGTATTCTGTCATCATAGAGCCTTCATCCAGTAGAAGCAGATGCAGAGATCCATAACCAAGCACCAGGCTGAGCTCCAGGAGTCCAGTCAAAGAGAAAGAAAAGTGATTCTATGAGCAAGGGGCATCAAGCAACATGATGGAGAAACCTACAGAGGCAACCAAACCTAACTGGTGGAAATTCATGAACTTTAGATCAACAGCTGTGGAGCCTCCATGGGACGGGACTAGGCCCTCTGCATAAGTGAGAGAGTTGTGTAGCTTGATCTGCTTAAGGGTACCCTGGAAGTAGGATCAGGATCTATCCCTGGTGCATGAGAGGGCTTTTTGGAGCCTACTACCTATGGTGGGACACCTTGCACAGCCTTGATGCAGGGGAGGGGCTTGGACCTGCCTCAACTGAATGTACCAGGCTCTACTGACTTCCCATGGGAGACTTTGCCTTGTTGGAGGAGGGAATGGGGGGTGGGTTGGGGAGAAAGTAGGGAGGGGTGAGAAGAAGGAAGAGAGGGGGATCTGTGATTGGTATGTAAAACAAATTTTAAAAATTTCTTAATAAAAAAAGAAAAGAATAGAAAATCAACTAGATTCCAGAACCAATTTTGTGCCAATACTGAAATGTTTTTATGACTATATCTCTGTAGTATAATTTGAGATTGGGAATGGTGATGCCTCTATCAGTTCTTTTATTATTCAGGATTGTTTTAGATATCCTGGTATTTTTTTGTATTTCCATATGAAACTGAAAATTTACCTTTCAAGATCTGTGAAGAATTGTAGTGTACTTGAATTTGATGGGAACTATAGAGCATTTATAAATTGTTCTTGGTAAGAATGACATTTTTACAATACTAATTTTACAGATCCATGAGTATGGAATATCTTTCCATTTCTGATATCTTCTTAAGTTTCTTTCTTCAATGTCCTAATTTTTTATTATTCAAGTCTTTCATTTGCTTTTTTTAGAGTTACCCCAAGATGTTTTATATTACTTAAAGCTATTGTGAAAATGTTGTTTCTGATTTCTTTCTCAGTCCATTAGCCATTTGTATATAGGAAGGCTACTAATTTCTGTAAGTTATTTTTTTATCCATGAAACTGACTGAATGGGTTTGTAAGCTGTAGGAGTTTTCTGGTGAAGCTTTAGGATCACTTATGTATACTTTCACATCATATGAAAATAAGGACAGTTGGCTTCTTCCATCTTAATCTGTGTCCCCATGACCTCCATCAGTTTTCTTATTACTCTAACTAATCCTTCAAGTACTATACTGCATAGATATGGAAAGAGTTGACAACTTGACTTGTTCCTGATTTTAGTGGACTTGCTTGGATTTTCTCTCCATTTAATTTGATGTTGGCTCTAGACTTGCTGTGTACTGCCTTTATTATGTTTAAGTATGTCTCTTGTGTCCCTGATCTCTCCAGAACTTTTATCATGAAGGGGTGTTGGATTTTGTCAAAGGGTTTTTTGACATCTAATCATGTGGTGTTTGACTGTTTGTTTATATTGTGGATTACATTTATGGATTTACATATATTGAGCCAGGCCTGCATCTCTGAAATGAAGCCTACTTGAGAATGGTGAATGATCTTTTTGATATATTTTTGGATTAGGTTTGCAAGTATTTAATTGAGAATTTTTGCATCTATGTTCACAAGGGAAATTGGTCTGCAATTCTCTTTCTCTGTTGGTTCTTTATATGGTTTAGGTGTCAGAATAACAGTGGCCTCATAGAATGAGTTGGCCAAGATTCCTTCTGTTTCTAGTTCATGGAGCAATTTCAGGAATATTGGAATCAAATCTTCTTTGAAAATCTAGTTGAACTCTCTGCTAAAACCATCTGGCCCTGGGCTTTTTCAGGTTGGTAAATTTTAACTAACATTTCTATTTAACTAGGGGGTTATAAGTCTGTGTAAATTGCTCATTTGATCCTGATCTAACTTTGATTAGTGGTACCTATTGAGATTCTCTGGATTTTCTTAGTGTCTGTTGTCATGCTTCCCTTTTTCATATCTAATTTTGTTTTGTATATTCACTCTATGCATTTTAGTTCATTTATTTAATAAGAATTTGTCAATTTATTGGTTTTCTTAAAGAAACAACTCTTTGTTTATTACTTCTTTGCATTGTTTTTTGTTTGTTTGTTAGATTGTTTGTTTGGTTGGTTGCTTGTTTGTTTGTTTGGTTGGTTGCTTGTTTGGTTGGTTGGTTGGTTGGTTTTTCGAGACAGGTTTATCTGTGAAGTTTTGGTGTCTGTCCTGGATCTCGCTCTGTAGACCAAGCTGGTCTTGAACTCAGAGAGATCTGTCTGGCTCTGCCTCCTGAGTGCTGGGATTAATGGTGTACACCACCACTGCCAGGCCTTTGCATTGTTTTTGTTTGTTTCTATTTTATTGATTTTAGCCAAGTTTGATTGTTTCTCACAACCCATTCCTTTTGAGTGTGGTTTTTTTTCTTTTTGTTGTAGAATTTTCAGGCGTGATGTTAATTTAGTGGCATAAGATCTCTCTCTATTTTTATTTAATGCAGTCACTTAGTGCTATGAACATACCTCTTAGAACTGCTTTCCTTATGTCCCCAAAGTTTGGGTATGTTGTGTATTCATTTTCATTGAATTCCAGAAAGTCTTTAATTTCTTTATTTCTGTCTTGACCCATTTGTTATTCAGTAGTAAATTGTTCAGTTTGTAAGATTTGTGAGCTTCCTGTTGTTTCTGTTGTTATTGATAGCCAACTTTAATCTACAGTATTTGGATAGGATGCAGGGTGGTATTTCAATTCTGTGTATCTGTTGAGACTTGTTTGTGTTGAAGTAAGTGGTCAGTTTTGCAAAAAGGTCCATAAGATGCTGAAAAGAAGGTACAATTTTTGTGTGTGAGTTAAAGATTCTGTAAAATCCATTTGTTCCATAACATCAGTTAGGTGCAGCATTTCCCTGCTTGAGTTTGTTTGCTGAAAATTGATTATCGCAAAGTCTCCTACTACCAGTGTGTGTCAATATATAATTTAAGCTGTTGTAATCTTTCTTTTATGAACTTGGGTGTCCTTGTGTTTGGTACATAGGTGTTAAAAATTGCAATGTCCTGTCGGTGGGTTTTTCTTTTAATGAATATGTAGTGTCTTTCCCCATCTCTTCTGATGAGTTTGGTTTGAAGTCAACTATTAAAGTGGCTACACCAGCTTGCTGCTTCAGTCCATTTGCTTAGAGTATATTTCTTTTCATCATTTTACTTTCAAATGATATCTATCCTTGAAGTTAAGGCATATTTCTTGGATACAGCAGAAGGATGGATCCTTTTTTTTGCATCCATTATGTTAGTCTTTGTCTTTTAAGTGGGAAATTCAGACCACTGATTTTGAGAGGTATGAATGAGAACTGTATGTTGATCCTCATAGCTTGTTGTTATTGTAGTGGTGGGGATGGGGGAGTGCTGGTGGGGAGGCATGTGTTTCTGCTCTTTTGATTTGCTGGTCTGAAATTCTTTTTTGCCTTGTGTTTTCCTGGTCATGATTAATGTCATAAGACTGTAGTTTTCATTCCAGCACCTTTCGTCACCCAGGATTTTTAGGTAAGTATTTTTTAATTTGGGTTCTATCATGGAATGTCATATTTTACATCTATGGTGACTGAAAGTTTTGCTGGATGTAATAATCTGGGCTGGCCTCACTAGTCGTTTATAGTTTGTAGAACATCTCTCCAGTTGCTTTTAGATTCTGACTTTTAGTTTTTCCATTGAGAAATGTGATTTTATTTTAATAAGCCATTATATATTACATCGTCTTTTTTTCCTTTGCAGATTTCAATATTCCTTTTTTTTTCTGTATACCTAGTGTCTTGATTATTGTGTGCCAAGTGGATTTTCTTTTCTGTTTCACTCAATTTGGTGTTCTGTATGAATCTTATATCCTTTTAGAGGCATCTCTTCTTTAGATTAGGGATAGTTTTCTATGACTTTATTGAAAATTTTTTTTGTACCTTTGACCTGGATTTCTTCTTTTTTTCTATTCCTATTATTCTTAGATTTGGTCTTTCATGGGGCCCCATTTTTCCTGGATGACTCTTTTTTTTTTTTTAAATATAACATTTTCTTGTACAGATACATCCATTTCCTCTATTTTGTTTTCAGTGCTTGAGATTCTCTTTTCCATTTCCTGTTGGTGAGGAGTGCCTCTGAGGTTCCTGTTTGAATTTCTAAATTTTTCATTTCCAGTTTTCCCGTTTGCATTTTCTTTATTGATTCTATTTCCACTTTAATGTCTTGAACAGTTTTTGTTCATTTCCTTCCATTGGGTTTGTGTGTGTGTGTGTGTGTGTGTGTGTGTGTGTGTGTGTGTGTGTGTTTTCATGGATGTTTTTAAGGGATTTATTCATATCCTCTTTGAGGACCTCTATCATATTCATAAAGGTTCTATTTTAAAATATCTGTTTTTGTATCAGCTATGATAGAATTCTCAGGGCCTACCCTGTTAGGTTTGCTAGACTCTAGTAGAGATATTTTCCTCATTGTTAGTGTTTCTATGCTGGTTTGGAAGGATTGTAATTCTAGGTGCTGCTGAGTGGATGTGTTGTTCCTTGTTTTATCTTGCCCTCTCTGGTTTTGGGGATGGTGTGGTGGCTGAGTATAGCCTAGTAAGGAATTCTTTTTTTTTTAATTAAGAAAAAGAAAATTTATTCATTTTACATACCAATGATCCCCTCTTCCCTCTTCCTGCCCCTCCAGTGTCCTCCTCCCAACCCACCCCCCATTCCCTCCTATAAGAAAGTAAGGCCTCCCATGGGGAGGTACATTTAGCAGAGGCAGGTCCAAGCCCTTCCCCCTGCATCAAGGCTGTGCAACGTGTCCCATCAGAGAAGTGGGCTCCAAAAGTCAGCTCATGCACAGCTGATGAATTCTGATCCTATTGCCAAGGGGCCTCTTAAGCAAATCATGCTACACAACAATTCTTTTGGGATCCTGCCAGGTGGGGCCACCAGGGTTTCCCAAGTAAAATGTTTTTCTGGGTATTGGAACCTGGAATTTAGAAATGTAGATGGACTGTGTGGGAGGTGGGGTGAGAGTTTGCTGAATGGTCACACAGGAGGAAGGAAAGCAGGGTGTTCAACCTGTATCTGCTTAGTCCCCTAGTAATCGTGGCAGAGAATATAGAGCAGCCAAAACAGGTATTCTGCTATAGAGTTTGGGGTGAGACTAGGGGATCAGATTTAGAGGAGACAAGGGAAAATAAAGATCTGCCCTTAGGCTGCTTGCTTTCCTGGCTGGAGTAGTCCACAAGTTTCCAAGGAGCCTCTGTTGAAGCTGGGTTCTGGGTTAATGAGATGAGCAGGGAGGGGGAAGGAAAGCTGGGAAACAAGATCTTTGTGATCAGATGCAGATTGAGGAAGGAAGGCAGGAGAGCTACAGGTGACCTGTTACAGAGGTGGGGATGAAACTGGACCTTTGGATTTGGAGAAGAGGAGAGACAAGTGAAGATCTGAAGTTAGCTTTCCTGCTTTACTGGTTTGAGTGGCTTGCCAGTTCTCCAGAAAGGCCTGCTGTTTGGGGAGGCAGAGATAAAGTGGTGAATTGGGTGAAAAAAGGTTGGAGATGGGGGCCGGGAGGCAGAGGATACAATTGCAGGTGGAATTCTATAGAACTGGAGGTGAGACTAGAGGACTGGATTTGGAGGAGAGAAGGGAGAGGTGAAGAACTTCAGCTAGCCTACCTGCTTTTCTGGGAGGGGTACATGAAAATATTTCTTAAACAAGTTTTTCTCTACATTTATTTTCTTCAAAACTGCTAGAGAGTGATGCTGCTAAGGTTTGCTTGTTTGTTTGTCTTAACTAACATAAATCCAGGTTTATTCATGTTGTTTCCGATATAATTGGTTTTTGTTGTGCTTCCTTCCCCCTCTCTTCTCCCTACCCCTAACTATCCTGTTGCCTTTGCCTCCCAGGCCCCTCCTTTATGTTTTTATATGATTTATGCAATATTATTTTCCTTTCTTTTGCTCAAAACCTCCTTTTCTGTTTTTGGGGTACTTTTTCCTGATTTATGACCCATTAGGAGACTCAAATACACACACACACACACACACACACGATATACATATGCACACATATGCAGAAATGTTAAAACCTGGGATACACATATGAGAGAGACAAATAATATCTGTCTTCTTTAGTCTTGGTTACCTCACTGCATAGAATGATTTTCAGATATAACAATTTTCTTCAAATGTCAAATTTTCCATTTTTTATAGCTGAGTATGAATATGGTATAAATGAATATATTTTCATGATCCATTCATTTGATGATTGACATCTAGGTTGATTCAATTTCCTGGCTATTGTGAATAGGCACGGATGTGCAAATATCTCTGGGTAAATATAGTCCATTAGAAAACATATTACTTAAAGGTAGCTATCCTCAGGGAACAGCCCCAAACCGTAAGGAAGCTTTCTGTCTTTTATCTATGTCAAAGGATCTCTAAGAACTAGCTTAGAATTTGATAAATTCTATAAAGAGGGCTTTAAAGTCTCAGCTCTGACCTCATCTATGACCTGCCTAGAGGACACATTTTCCCAACAAAACTAGGGATTTTATCTTTTCCCTAAGGTTTACTATATGTTTTTCACTTGATTTTTTTTTTGCTTAGGAATTTTATGATAAAAATAAAAAAGTCTTACACCCTTAAATTTTTCACAATGAAATTGAATATTGTATTTCTTGGCTCATCTTCTTTCGTCTATAATAAATATATGAAGCTAAAGTGAGTTATTTGATACTTTCTATACTCTGCCCTTTTCCATTGGCTTAATCAATATCTAATGAATATTTTTCACATTATATTAGTAATAACTTTGGTACATTCCTCCCCTCCCCCACCACATACTCTACTACCATGTTTTCTCACCTCCGATTTCCAATGACATTTTTTACTTGTGCTTTAGCCTGCCCAAATCACCCAGAGGACTCTCAGCATCTGCTGTTCATGTTCTTGGTCCCCTCCAGTCCACCTCAGTGCTAGTTTGAAGCATAGTCCCATTTACTTTAGAGTTTTGTTTAAAAGATCTCCATCTATGGCACTGTCTCATAAATCAATGTTCAATCAGCAATACAGAATCACTGTGAGAGCATCAAATGAGACCTCTAGCATTATCATTAATTATATGAATCTGTTTGCATAGAAAAGTACATGTAGGATTTTTACCTCTGCTTGAGGGCTGTGTGTCAGATGGCTAGAAGTCAGATAAGCCAAGATTCTGGAAACAAGCACAGTGTTACTTTTTCTTCAAGTTTCTCTTCTTCCATCCCTCCACCATGGAGTGTGTAAATCACTTTTTCTATTCTTTTCTTTTCCTTAGTTTCCTTCTTTCCTTGTTTCTCTCTTCCTTTTCTTTTTAGCAAACTGGTTAATATCCAAAGAAATGGACACCATTATGGCATTTTCATGCATATGTATCACTGAACTTTGTTTTCAGTCATTATCTTCCAACACTGCCCTCCTCCATGTGCGTGATATCCTGTGTCTTATTATCTTCTATCCTCCAGATAGTCCTCTTTTTTCTCTAGGAACACAATATTAATGTAATACCAGACTTCAGATCTTTAATGAATCAGCATGTCTTTATTTGTGGATTTGTCTGTGGCTTGTAAATAAATCAGATTTTCCTTATTTGATTGTCTTCAAACTGTCACCAAGAATTAACATCTCCATGAGTCTTGAATTCATAATTTACATTCAATTTTCTGATAAAACTAACCCTTTCTTTGAATTGTTTTTTCTGTGCAGCCTTCCAAGCTCCTTGAAGATATGGGAGTATTTCTTCTATCTCTGTTTTAAAACATACTACTCAGTGATCTACCTTAACATCTATTCACTTGTAGATTGTAAGAAAAAGAAAATGCTGTTTACACAAATATGTATCTGCTTACCATTATTTAAATCTAACCATAAAAATAAAATAAAACAGATTTGACTACTGAGAGAAAGAAGTAACTACTGATTTTTATTACTCAAAATACTGTGGAACAACCAGGACCATAGGAGAGCTGTGAGTTATATTTGTTGAGAAATCCAAACTGTTGTTTTTTTTTTTTTTTCAATGTCTTATATCCTTACAGTCTCAAGCTTTAGAGAGTAAGTCACTTCCCATCCCTGGATGTATTTTAGCATGGTAATCAATTGAGGTAAGGTTCTCTAAGAATCAGTTTTCACTAGTTTAAGAATGAAGTGAATAGATGTGAACTCAAGTGAATATGCTTCCACAAATTAGATTTGTGCTTAAGACCAGAAGGAGCCTTAAGAGAGTTTGGGATTCCCAAATAAACCACCGTATGATGCACAAGCATAATGCCTTACACAGTCCTGTTGCTTTTATTCTACTTCTAGGAAAGGAAAGAGGCATATTAAAAACTTAGGAAGGCTGTGAGTATGGTTCAATTGCAGCAGAGTGCCTGCATTTCATGAATGGAGGCCCAGTAATGTATAAATTGGGCATCGTGATACATGGTTCCTATCCTGGCACTCAGGAGGGAGGTGGAAGCTGAAGTCAAGGTCATCCTTGGCACACTGGTGAGTCTGAGCCCAGACTGGGTTACATAATACTCTGTCTCCAAATAAATAAAAAAATAAAATGTTGATAAATAGCAAATTAATAAATATAAATTTAGGAAGATTTTTTTTGCCCTCAGCATCACTTTTCAACATTTCTACCATACAGAGCACTCAACAACACCACATGACATGTATTTTCTGTCACACAAATCTCAGAGAATGCCATGGGCAACAGAAGGCAAAATGAAGACAATGCTAATTGGAGGTGGACATCAGAGTGTGGAAGGCTAAAACCATGAGGCAGCTGTTATGGCTGGACTTCAGAATGTCTTCCAAGTTTAATGTTTTGAGTGCTTATTCTCCAGCTTGATATGTTGTTTTGAAACCCTGAGTCAGAAGAACCTCTTCCTCTAGCTTCTGCCAGGTATTTAGGCCACAGTTATGCAGAATTAATGGAAACAGAAGCCATGAGACAGGAAGGAGCATTGGAAGACTGGAGGTATGATGAAGAGAGCATTGTCTCTTCCCTAAAAACAATTATCCTCAAAAGTAATTGTCAGCTCATGTAATATCTTTTTTTTTTCTTTTAAAAGTTCTCCATAGGCATAAACAGAATTTTAGAAAACTGTTGATGGGAACTTGCTTAAGCAGCATTCCATTTTCTCCGTGGCAGGTACTCTGATGTCTCAGGTCCCTTGAAATAAGTCCTCTTTCTGAAGTACCAACAAATATGCTTAAACCCATCACATCTACATATAAATAAGTAAGTTCCAGAAAATCCGTGCTTTGCTAGAGTTTGAATATGGTTTGGGTGCCTCTTCAATGGTCCATGTCTTGAGATTAGTGTTCAGTGTAGCAGTGCTGAGAGGTGGATCCTTGTGAGAAGTCATTAAATTCCAAGAAGAGGTTAAGGTAGTTCTCATGGAAGCCTCAGTTCTCCCAGACTAGAGTTTTATCAAAGCATGAGGCTGACTCTAGAATTGCCCTGTGAGTCTGTCCTCCTCTCGGGTGTTTTTCACTATTATGACCCTTTCTGCCATGATATTGGCATAGGGAATAGGTCAGCATCAAGCTCCTTAACTTCTGCAACTGTGATCTGAACAATGTTGTAGTAGTTTCTTTTGGAAACTTCAGCCCACAAAAAATTACATGGAGACATGATATTAATTATGAAAGTTTAGTCTTAGCTTAGGCTAGTTCCTATAACTTAAATTAACCCGTATTTTTTAATTTATGCTCTGTCACATGGAATGTTACCTCATCTCTCATGCTGCCCATTCTGCTTCCTCCACATCTGGCTGCTTCCTCCACATCTGCCTTCTTCCCAGAGATCTGTCTCTGCCAGAAATCCTGCCTAGCTATTGCCCATTCAGCTTATTATTACACCAACCACAGCAATATACCTTCACAGTGTACAAATATCCCACATTTCCCACTGTTTGTCTAAATAAAAAGGGAAAGTTTTAACCCTAATACAGCAAAACTATATATAGTAAGAAAAATTATCATGTAAGAATTACATTTATAATGTCCACTCTGTCTATATTTGGCAAATTTAGAGAAAATATTCCATTATCTGTCCTATCATGGTGGGTCAAAGGTTTCGTACTTAATTTATTTTCTATTGTAACTAAAGAAAACTATAACTATCTAGTCTTCAACCTCAACAGAGACTTGAGAAAGATATAATTTTACCTGATTAAACAGGAAGTATGGAGCAAGCAACTTCTGAAACTAAGAAACAACAGAGACATCTTGCTTCCTGGATAGTTACCCCAAGGTTCCTCTGCAATATAGAGGCATTCATTTTCAGCCTATGGGCCTAGAATATCTGACGGACTTTTCTGTGGAGGAATTTTGAAGGACTGTCCTGTCTTGTCTTGGCAAAGTTTGGCAGTCGCCTTCTTTTGTGTCCTGCTTCTCAAATTTAGATGGCATCTTTAAGCAATTGAGGCAAGGGCACTTTCTTGGCCGTGTAGCTAACTTTGTCACAAATGAAAGAAAATTTCATATGGAGGTTCTTCTATGTCTATCATCCTTTTTTGAAGTAAATTGGTGCTGCCAGGAGCAGATGTGCCCCATTCTCATAAAAAGCCTTATGTTATTAAAACATTCTAAATGCCATATTCTGCAGGTCTCTGAAGTGTTTGAACACCATCTATCTATTTAAAATATATCTCTGTTTGACCTTGAAAACATATCTAACATGACTATAAGTTTTAATGTTATAGATGACTAACTACTAACCTGTATTTCTTTATTATCCTCAATAGCTTTCAATAACTAGAATTTTACACTGCATTTTAATTGAGCTGCAGAAGTCCAATACCATAAACAAAAATAAAAACATATAATATGGTATAACAAAGATAACCTTAAGTTTGTATCAATATACAAAAATATCTTAAACAAGATTAGAAACATATGTACAGTATGGCAAAACAACCTTAAATTTATACCAATGTACAAAAATCCATACCAATGTAAAATATTTGAGACTAACAGTTGCTTTTTTAGTTTGAAAGTAGATTCAATAATCTACACTTTTAACCTATCATTCCTATATCCCCCCTCCTTTTTTTTTCCAGAATGAGATCGCTGAATATAATTTTCTTTGCTTTGTTTTCTCTCTGATCATGACCAATAGCAACTTGTAACCAACTCCCTAAATGATAAAAAATGTCTATCGATTGACCAAAAACCATCCACCCCACCTCTTGGGAACGTGAACACCATGTTCTTAAAATTACCCCCTATCTGTCATTTAATTCCCTACCTTACCAACTTTGTGGGCTCCCTTTTAAAATGCTCTTTGAGTCCATTTAGAGTTGACTGTGTATCATCATGGACATAGCTGAACATGGATGGTCTTTGAGGAGCTACCTCCATGAAGAAAACTGACTCTCCTTTTCCTAGTAGCTATCAATTATAATAGATCCTCAACTAGAGGCAGGACATTCATGAGTACCATTCCTTATCTGTAAGCACCAGTGTTTACTTACTGGGCCAGGGTCACCTGATATGGCCAATAAGAAATAAATCTTTACCAGGCATAAGTTGGAGGGGTCACTGTAGATGTAACCGTCTTATTAAATAAGAAATACAGAGCCAATGCAAAGATGAAAGCCCAAGAGGTCAGAGCGATAGCTAAGAGCTAAAAACCTTACCCTTCACTGCCACTGCTATCTTCCTCAGCAAGAGACCTACTTCCTGTCTGTTTGTCTTTTTTATAGGCTTTCTATTCTGCCTTCTCATCGTTTGTAAACCCAACCACATGACCTCCTTGCCACTACCTGTCTGTACAGACCTCCAGGTCTTCTATGGTTGGTATTGAGATTAAAGGCATGTGTCTCCATTCTGCCTGTATCCTTGAACACACAGAGATTTGCCTAGCTCTGCCTCTCAAGAGCTGGGATTAAAGGCATACACCACTACCACCCAGTTTCTGCTATGGCTTGCTATTAGCTCTGACCCCCAGGCAACTTTATTTATTAACATACAAATAAAATCACATTTCAGTACAATTAAAATATCACCATAGGTCACAGTAAGATTGAGGCTGTGACAAGTTTATTGTAAGTAATCAGACTTTTTATCCCCTTATTAGAAACAGAATGTAAAGGCTGGCTGTTGCCAGGATCAATACAATTGTACTTGCCAGGACACAATCATGTTTGCAAACTATACTAGGTATACAAGATTAATCTTTAAAACCAATTGTCCTGGCAAACCTCTAAATGCTTTACTGACTTCTAGGGAATGCAGAGAAACATGAGGCAGCTTAAATGCTTCACTGCCTAAGGGAGTGCCTCAGTTTCTCAGAAACTGAAAGGCACACAGTACTCCAGGAGCCATAGACTCTAACCTGAAAAACCTATTACATATGTCTCTCCAGGCAGCTACACTAGGCCAACTGCAAGATTCCCCACACCTATACTTGTTGGGATTTTGTCTTGCTTGATCTAATGATAGTCTTGTGTATATAGTTACAGTCATTGTGACTCCATGTATACAACAACCCTGTCATGCCCATTAAATCCTGTTTTGCTGCAGATGTCCTTTTGGCAGACTTTCTTTGTCCCACCAGTCAGCTCTGTCCTGACAGCTAGCTCCCCAAATATCCACACAGAGACTTATTATTAATTATAAGTGCTCAGCCAATAGCCTAGACTTCTTACTAACTATCTCTTGCAACTTAAATTAACCCATATTTCTTGTCTACACTCTACCAAATGGTGGTACCGTTTTTCAGCACAGCATGTTCATCTACTGCTTTTTCTTCATCTAGCTGGCAAATGCACCTTTCTTCTTTCCAGCATTCTCCCAGCCTGGCTCTCCCACCTACCCTCTTCCTGCCTAGCTGTTAGCAAGTTTGCTCTTTATTAAACCAGTGAGAACAATATATATTCACAGTGTATGAAAGAATTATTCCACAGCAATGGCTATTTTCCACCTTTTCCATGAGGTTCTCTGAGACTTATATAGAAGGGATATGATAAAACACAGTTGACTAACATAGAGCAGAGCACCACAGTCTTGGTTTTTGCAGGTCAACCAGGTATGGTTTCCCTTTAATCATCATCTCCTTGTTAATCGCCAAAAATAAGCTTCTCTGATGAGGGCTGAGAGAAACACCAATCTATGGGTATAAAGATAAGAAATTAGGGGATACTTTACAACTATGTTACTTTATCAAAGTAATAGCATTAGGTTCTGTCTTAGATCCAACACCTCGTGAGTCATGAATGTTTGACCTAGCTAACAGTACCAGGCACGCATTCTATCTTGCAGAATACATTTTAAATCTACTCAGAAAGTGACTGAGTACTCCACAATAGTCACACCTCTGCTGCACTGGAGTATATATCTTGCCAGGCATGGGGATTTAAATGAGATGTCCTCCATAGTCTTGGGGATTTGAACATCTGGTTCCCAGTTGGAATTGTCTTAGAAGGATTCAGACATGTAGCCTTTGTTAAAGGAGGTATGCTGCTTGGGGCAAGCTTAAATTTTCCGAAGCATTTTACTGTCTCAAGTGCCCTTTCTGCTATCTGTTTGTGGAGAGTGCTCAGCTACTTCAGCCACCTGCCATCTGTCATCTCTGTTCCACCACCATGGATTCTAGCCCTATGGGACTCTTTCTTATAAAAGTTGTCAAGATCATAGTACTTTAACACAACAGTAGAAAAATAACTAATACACCAGACTAGTTGTTATTATAGCTCACAGGGTAAGACAGATGTGGAAGAATATTGACGACTTTTCATCACCAGAATCATACATAGAACCTTCCAGCACTAAGAAAGCTAGCTAGCAGGAATACAATTTCCACTTCTTTACCAGCTTTATTTCTCCATGTTCTGTGACTCACATATGTGACTTCTTTAGAAGTACGGTCTTGTCATCAAGTTCTGGAGGCTAATGTAGAGCAATGGCAATAACCTGTAATGTTTGGGAGTGACTTTTATGGGAGCCCACTGAATAACAACTCTAAAAGATGTAACCTATACCAGCTATTAGCTTTTTATTTGATAACCTCTGTTATCTGGAAGACATGTTGCCAACCTCCCCATTAGAAAGTTATTCCATTAAATATATATTATTTACATGCAATAATAGATTGTATACATTAAACACATTTATATACTTAAATATATATTTAGGAAACTTAGAAAGTAGTAGATTTCCAGATGGCCATATGGTATTCTCAAAGTTATTTAGTGTGAGTTGTCCCTCTCCATACTCCCTCTTCAACACACCCTCCCATCTTCCACTGGATTTATCCCTTCACGTTCCATTATTGCCCTTTTCATCTTCATATCACCTGTGTTCTATCTCTCTTCTCTTGTAATTCCCACCATAGGAAGTTACCTAGGTTAGTTACCCTTGCTAACTTCCTGATTTCTGTGGATACATCAATTTAAATACACACTCCTAAGAATTCAAAGCTAGCTTTGACTTATGAAAGTGAATTTGTGGTATTTGTCTTTCTGGGTCTAGGCCACATCTCAAAATGATTATTTCTGGCTTCACATATTTACATGTGAATTTCATAAGTTCATCACTGCTGAATAATACCCCATTGTGTATATGAACCAAGTAGACTGTTTTCATTTTGTGGTCAGTTCTGTAATTCTGTATTGCATTCTGCTTACAATACCCTACCCCTGACCAACAGGAGACACATCTCATCTTTTGCTCCATTTCTTCACTTTTATCCCCATACTAATAGTCTCATTGGGCATATGGGCCAGAGTCACATTCACCTAGAGAAGCTTGACAAAATCTACATATGAAAACAACAGAATAGATACACGTACAAGCCTAAATGATATGTTCATCTTACTAAGTACTTTCCTAAAGTAAAACTTTTAATATTATATCGTTATATAAAATCTGAGTAGAATAGTATAAAAAAAAACCAAACAATTGTTTTGTCTTCAGTAAAAAGTTCCAGATATTTCTCATTTTTGAACAGTTATTTAAATAGGGACAACCAAGCACATTTTCAGAAATTTTCTGGGTTTGTTTACCAGACTTACTGATTTGTTTGGCAAAAGTTACCTATGTTGAAGCATATATAGTTTTGAAAGTACATTTGAATCATAGGAACCTGGTCCATATTAAAACAAGGAGCTAAGTCTCAGGGAAGACATTGAATCATCATTCCCATGTTCCACTCAACTGTCTCTTAGTTTTGCTAAGCAGTTCATCTGATTTCTGAAGAGAAACATGAACTGCACTGGGAAGAAAGAAGGAACTTGGAGCATTTGTTTTCATAGTTAAAAAAACTTTCCTAGTTTAATTTGGAGCATACAATGAGCATGGATTGTTCCTGTAGAAAGATATCTTAATATTCCCTCCAAAAATGGAATGCCTTCTTAATAATAATCTCAACTCTTTAATTTAATTTAATATTAACTGTAGAAATGAAATAGTAAGTCTATGACCAGAAAAAATACTTGCAGTCTTATTTTTAAATGATTTCATACATAGCAAGAATTTCATGCAAACATCTATTGCTAGATTCTTGTTTATTTTATAATGTAATTATAACTTTCTAATAGTTTTGTGAAAGCAGTCTTCCCAGTTTCAGCTAAAGAAGACTTATCATTGGTAACTTTCATTTTGTCCCTTTGTTTATCTTCAACAGGTTCTGTATTTTTTTTTTAAATAAAATACACTAGTACACATTGCCACCAAGTATCTACTAAAAAAGCTGATTCCTTTAAAGTTAATTCAAAAAACTTCTTAATTTTTTGCTTTTCAAACTACCATGTACTTTTCTGGTTTATTTGATCTGGTGAAAGTTAGGATATGTTCTTTTGAAAACCAACTATATCCATCAGAGAATCATGTTGGGAAGACACTGCTGTCATTTCCTTTTTATGAGGAGTGCTATAGGAACAGGACCTCTGATAATGACACAGCTAAGGCAGAGTCTAATAAATGACCCTTTGTATCATAAACCTGTTTTCTCTTTCCTTCTTCCTATTTTTTTGTTAACTGAATGAGACTTTGCATTAAAGTAGAATGAATAAAAGTATGAAAAACAGCTCAAAGTCAATTGTGACAAGAATTGAGGGAAAAAAATCAATATTTAGCCTGTTTTCTTTTTTATAGATTTTGATGTGCACCAGTGTTCTATAAAGATAAAATATATTTTTAAATGAAGACATATTTTCAGTGAACAATAGGATAGATAGATTAACCTTAAACATTCTACTAAATTTTATCAGCCCTTAAGTTGAGCTTTATTTTGAGTAGATGCAATGGGTTACATATCAGATAATGGGCCCATTATCAGAATAAGGATTTTAGCAATCAAAATGTAGAGGAAGCATACGGATCTATGAAACTCTAATGCCTATGTAGAACCAACTTGGGAAAAATGTCTCTAAAAATTGTCTTAGTATATTTGTATCTAATACAGAGGGTATTTGGGAGATTTTAAGTGGAGAATTAGCAACACATGATCACATTTCACTGAATTATAAGCTACAAGAGGGTATTGGCCATGTATGCTGATCACCTTCTCATGCCTTGTGGGCAGTAGAATTTGTTATTAAGTTTAGAAAGATAAGCAAGTTGTAGACACAGAAAAAACTTGGGAGAAAAGGATAGGGTCTATGAGCAATGAGCTAGGATTTGCCTCGGTTGGTTTATTGAGATGAAGATGAGAGCTAATACAGACAGCTTCAGACTCAAGGCCAAACCATTCTGATAGAAGTTTGCAGACACTGTTTCTTCCCATATTGCAACTTTTTCTTTCCTGTAATAGGATGAAGCATTGACTTCAAATCTAGATGCACATAATTCTCTCTTTATGCCTTACTATTTGACAATGAGAGTGAGAATTTTTATTGAACCTTAGTTTTCAAGTTCCTAAATCAACTCAAAGGGTGTTTATGAAGTTTATATGAACATGACGTATGAGTGATGAGATGGAAAGTAAGCACTTAACAGTTTGCTTGATTGAAATCTTATCATGTTTACCATGATTTAATCTGGGATCATTACAAAAGCTTCCATGGTATTATAGAGGATTCTTGTATGTGTGTCCATAAAATGTACTCAGTAAAAACTTTAAAATACAAAATATTAATCACAAGTAAAACATACCCTTAGGTTCTAAACTCCAGAAATATAAAAAAAAAATTAAAAGTTGTCACTCTCAGAAAGGTAAATTGATCTATTTTATGTCTTGAAGCAGAGGATTTTAGAATCACAGGCTTCAAAAAAAATGAGTCAGGTTCTTCATTGATAATACAGAGGGCCACATTCAATTGCCTATTGTAGGCATTAAAAATATATGACTTGAGTAAAACTTAACACATCAAGGTTGCTGTTTTAAGATTTAATATAAACATATTCAGTAATTTTTTTAAACTAGTCACAAGTGTGCACAGCTGCTCTAGAGCTGGTGGATGAGGATCTTAGTGAAGTTCAACACCAGTTTGGACAACTTGGATCCTGCCTCAACATAAAATAGTAACAGGAACTAAGGATGTGGCTCTAGTGCTTGTCTAGCATAAGCTATGCCTTGAACTTAGTACCCAGCACTGACAGACCCAGCAAGAAAACACAATTTTTGAATGCTTTTTGATAAACTTCTGAATAATTTTTAAACTGATTAAAATTTATATGACTCCTGTAGCAATATCATCAGGGGACTGATGCTGTGTGTGTTCTGAGACTGCATTGCAGTGGATGGAAGCCAATAAATAATAAAGAGCTTCTGTGGAACAGTCCCTAGTGGACTGGATTACAGACAGGAATACATCAGTCTTTTTACTATGGAACTTCATTCTCTTTGGAAACATGCCCAGCAGTGAGATTGCTGGATAGCACACTGGTTCTTTTTTCAGTTCTTTTCTTTTAGAACTCTCCATACTGTGGTCCCCAACAGATATACTATGCTGTATTCCAATTAGCAGTGTGGAAGAGTTCCCTTTCCCCTACATCCTCAACAACACTTGTTATCATTTGTCTTTTTTATGGTAGTTCTCACTTGATTATGATATTTTCCCATAGTGCTTTTTGTTTGATTTTTCCCAATGATTAATGATATTGAACATCTTTCATCTCACTGTTGGTCATTTATTTTTTCCACAATTTTAGCCTATTTTTACCTGTGATGTTATCATTTTCAAGACCGAGTTCCTTAATTTCCTTATCTATTCTGGTTATTAACATCTTATAAAATTTAGTTTATAAATACTCCTTTCAAAATTCTGTAGATTTACTGCTTGTTCAGATGTGTCCTTGTTGTATAGAAGATGCTCTTTAATTCATAGTAACAAAGATATGTAATAAAAGTAAATATTCATCAGTGGAAAAATAAAGAAAATATGGTATATATTCATAATGGTAATGGAATATTAGTTGGCTATAAGAAAACATAAAACAGTCCTGTTATTTCTGTATGGGCCTGGAGGACATGGTTCTGTGAAGTTAGACACAGAAAGACAAGCAACACATGAACCAATTGCTAAATGATATTGAACTCCTAATCTAAAAGGGAGTATTCTATAAAATTGAATATATGGTATCAATTTTCAGGGACTTAGGACTCTGGAAATGAGAGGAGCCAGGGAGAGACTGATATATTGCTAATGTCTAGTGTTTGATTGCACAGTAGGATGAATGTAATTATACACCTCAGAATAGAGGAGGAGAAATTGAATTCACTTGTCATAATAAATGATGTTTCCAGTTGATGAATAAGTTAATTTATCATTACCCAAGGTAGACAGGATTCAAAAAACCACATTTTACCTCAAAAATATATTCAACTATCATTTATAAATAAAAATCTTTTCAAAATATTAGTTGGTTGTTCTAAAGATTTATCAACTGAAAATGTAGTTCTCATATTTTGTTTTTATTATTTTTCATATTTTCATAAAAATATTATCTCTAAAAATACACACTATATTTTTGTAAAATAATACTAAAATCTACACAACTAGTGATTCCCAATACTAAGAATGCCTGCTTTGCTCACTGTTTTTGTTCTGATAAACAGAAAATATTCTGACAATACAATTTTTTTCCAATGACCTGCATGGCCC
Organism: Peromyscus aztecus; assembly: GCA_902168405.1. Taxonomy (NCBI): domain Eukaryota; kingdom Metazoa; phylum Chordata; class Mammalia; order Rodentia; family Cricetidae; genus Peromyscus; species Peromyscus aztecus. The sequence goes on along the minus strand of CABHPQ010163432.1, from coordinate 2,615 downwards.
CCAGAAAGCAAACCCATTACTAATTTTGCTCTTCTTTCCTTGAGCATTATTTGAAGACAAAATATTGTTTTTGTATTTCTCTTTACAAAGCAAAGGCATATCATGCACAGTTACTTTGAGGAGCTCTTCCACAAATTTAAGTCAACAAAAATTTTGATTAACAAAAGCCTACTCAGGAAGACAGCCTTAAGCTTTCTATTCACAGTTTTCTATGCAGTCCATGCATCATACAGCAGCATTACCTAGGGTATGTATCACATAGACTCTTGTCATGATACCCATCCAAGATCAAATATTAAAGAAAAATATTAAATCTTAATGCAATAAAGTGTGGCCTTGACTTTTGCCTGCTTTTCCACACTAGTTTTCCAAGCAGTAATGATGTACAGTAACAGCAAACTCTCATTATTTTGTTTTGACAGACCATCTTGAGCATTTTTAATTTCAGATTTTATAGGATCCCTTCGTATGTATATTTGCCTTTCCATTTTCAATTCTTTCTACCACTGTTAACTCTGTACCATCTATTCTTTTGGTATAGTGTAGTTTCATATGACCACTGGACAATGGGCTCTATCTGGCCAGATGAAGTACAGATGAAAATCCATGCTCCCTAATTTCCTACAGTCAGCAGTCCAAATAGGCTGTCACCTGCATGAGAATGAGAAGTAATCTACCTCAAGATCCAGCTCTACCACTCTGGGGCACATACCCAAAAGACCCCTCATCATATCAGAAGGACAGCTGCTCAACCATGTTTATTGCTGCTCTATTCACAATAGCAGAAATTGGAAGCAACCTAGAAGTCCCTCAACAGAAGAATGGATAAATAAAATGTGGTGCATTTTCATAATGGAGTATTACTCAGCTATTAAAAAAATGATGTCATGAAATGTACAGGGTAATGGAACTAGAAAATCATCCTGAGTGAGGTAACTCAGACTCCAAAATAAATACAGTATGTATTTGCTTATATGTGGGTATTACTCATCAAATAAATGATAACCAAGGTACAATCTATAGACTCTGAGAGGTTAGGTTAGAGGAAGGAACTGGGGGAACACAAAGATCTCCCTGCAAAGGGAAAACAGAATAAGTTTCATGGGCGGACAGAGGCTGAGAGGCATGAGATGTGGGGTATCAAGTGAGAGGATGAGGGAGATGGGGTTGAGGGATAGAATGCAGGGAAAAATAGCTAGAATTGAGGGGCATTTGAAGGGCAGTAGAGAAACCTAGTGCAGTAGAAATTTCCTAAAATATATAAAGGTGATCCTAATGAAGTATCCAAATAATGAAGGAGACAGAGGCCCAATTGGCCATGTTTTATCACCAAATGAAGCTTTCAATATGATTCATAGGTTACAACCAGTTGAGTTGTTGGTCAAAGGGGTCCAATGGAAATCCCCAAATAATTCAGGCTATGGCCAATGCAGTAGGTTGCTCTCTACAAATTGACAGCAGGACGAGGCTGAAGACAACAACCATATAACTCATTAAACATGGAGAGGTAAAGCTGGTACCAACATAGAACTTTCACCCCTACATTCTAGTGTCTGTGGTACTGGAAGGTGTGGGAGACTCATCCTTAAAGGGCTTGAAGGTCAGACGGCCCAAACAAGTAAAAAAGATACTTTGTGAGAGCCAGCCTGGGTCTGCCTGATGGTCTTAGCAACAGCGGCTGAAACATGATCTGGAGATGACCTGGACCAATGAGAGGCAGCCATGTCACACCAGCAGATGCATATTCATCAGACCTCTCCCCAGGGTGGGGTGGAAGGTATATAAGGCTTGCCTCTTCCTGAATAAACTGAGCTTATTGTTTTGACATTCTCTCAGAGTCTGTGTGGTTTGACTCTGCGCCTACTTGGCCCCCACCCGCAAAGGGAACAACAGGAAGGACCCTGCTACAGGAAGGCACTATGCAGACTACCAAAAGAGAAACAGAAACACCAACCCAGACATAAACTCTTTGATATACAATGCTGTCCTGCCTACAAAATATTCTATGGTATTAGTGTCACAAAGCTTGTGGGAGTAACCAATCTATGTCTGCTTTGACTTAAGGCTTACTCCATGAAATGGAACCCATACCCAACACTGCTTGGGTGACTAAGAACCAGAAAACTAGATGGCTCAGGGACCTAGGATAAAACCAAACATAACTGATCTAAAAAATAACAATAAAATACCCCAATGGCCTTGTGCTATACTCATAGATCAGTGCCTTATTCTGCCATCATCAGAGAGACATCTTCCTGCAGCAGATGGGAACAAATACAGAGACCTATAACTACACATTTTACATACATACATACACAGAGAGAGAGAGAGAGAGACAGAGAGAGAGAGAGACAGAGAGAGAGAGAGAGAGAGAGAGAGAGAGAGAAAGAGCTTGAAACACACAGATCTAAATGAGATGGCTCCATCAGATCATTCCCATCAGAGATCAGAGAACCATGAGGGAAAGGAGGCAGAAGGAGTGGCCAGAGAGGATGGAGGACACCAGGAGAACAAAGCCCTCTAAATCAACAAAGCAAAGAGCAAACGTCTTATGACCTCATAGATACTAAAGCAACAAGCACAGAGCCTACATGGGACTGCACTAGATCTTCAGC
>CABHPQ010163431.1:0-42054 GCA_902168405.1 Peromyscus aztecus | reverse complement strand
AAAAAAAAATTAACAAGAGCATTTGGCCCAGTTAGCACTCAGATGGCTCCCCTTTCTGTTATGGGATCTGACCTTTCACTACTTTTTTCAAAGTAATTTGGTTTGCAGGTCACTTGTGGAGTAGATATTACTCTTGTCTTTCCTTGCTAGCAAGCTGAATTCACACTCAACAGCTGTGAGATTCACATTGGGGTGCCTCCCCATGATTGATATTCATTTATGCCACCCAAGATATCATTTATTTCAGGCTTTTATTTTCTTATGATCAGATTCCTTGTGACCAGATTGTTAATAAAAGTGCTGCTGCGTTTGAATATTGAAGAATAAACGAATAAAAAGCTGAAAAAATGGAGGTTATTAAACCAAAATGTTTATGATTGTGTTTCTTTGATTCTTCACAAACCACATTTAGTTCTTGCAGCATTTGAACAATGAAAAAGACTGCAAAGATGATGTTATCAAAGGCTTTGTGATGACTCTAGCCTCTCTGATCATTTATTTTTTAAATTTTAATCACATTATTAATTTGTGTGCCTGCGTGCATGTGCATGTGTAGGACAGCACACATGTGGAGGTAGAGAATAACTTGTGGTAGTCAGTTCTGTCCTCCCACTGTGTGACTTCCAGGGAACAAGCTCAGATTATCATGCAGTAGTTGGCACCTTTACATACTGGGCCATCTCACCAGCCCTTCAACAATTTCTTTAATAATGTATTGAGTGGTCCCCATTTTGGCCAAAAATATTCTGGGAAGGGAGATTATTCTGGAGGTGGGTGTGAGGCACTCACCTTTCTGATTCTGTTGATTTGAATGAGAAAGGAAGAAACTTTATGCTTTATGAACAAAGAAAGGGATGCTTATAAGTTCAGAGATAAGCCTGGAGATTGCCTATATGCAAGCCAATCAAATTCATTATTCTTCGGATCAATTGCACATCTGATCTTTGCTATAGAAAGTTACCCAATCCAATGACAGGATGCATGGGAAAGTGGCCTTATTCCCACCCACTTAGGTCTACCATAGCCAATGCCACATCATATAATAGGACACTTCCAAGTGCAAAGAAAATAATCATCCAATTGAGTGTTTGGCTTATACACGATGAAACTGCTCCTCAGAGATGTTGTCTTGATATAACAAATACATAAGTAGACTTTGCAGTATGTCATCTGTCCTGAGCAGGGGGGAAACTTACATAGTACCCATGTGAACCCATGGAGATGATTCAAAGTCTTGTATGGTGATGGGAAACCCCACCTCCCTGCAGAGGAAGTCCTGGGCTGTCTTTCCTGGGAAGAGTATTAGGTCCTGTAAAAACTTGGGGAAACTTACAAAGTTTAATTCCCTCAATATATTTAGTCTTCACAGAGTTGTAAGAAATTGAAGTCTTTTGGAGTAAAACCTCCCAATGCATTTTCAGTCTGTGTTGGGTAAGGGAGTCAGAATATGCCATAGGCACATGTTCTCCTGAGCCCTTGCCATCTGTGTGTTGCTGAGCATGGTCTAACAGGAGGAACTGGTATGAAATGTCTCCATCAAAGGCAGTCTGATGACTCCATAGCAGAACCACTAAATTGCCTTGATTTTCCCAAAGCCAGCCAAGCTTCCAGTCCATTCACATGTAGTTTCAACTTTATTGACAAGGATAACAGACCAACAAAGGCCTTCCAAAGGCAGCAAAACCAATGGTTTTTCTTCCCTCTGACTCCTGGAGTCTGACAAAAAAAAATAGACGCAATTGACCAAAAATGGTAATGTTTCTGCCATGTGTACTTCTTGGAAACTCAGGCAAGGGTGTGTCAGATTTATAAGGGCCATTAAGAAGAGCGAGCACATGTTTTCATCTGCATCCATAATTTATGCTAATGGCACACATTTTCTGAGCACATATAAAAACAAGTAGGTTGGATTGTGTTTGTGGGATGGATACAGTCAGGCATCGGGTTACATGTGTCAGAGTCTTCCTCTGCTGAAACATCAAGGTTATAACAGAAAACACAGGCGTGCTCAGCAATGGCTGCCAGTGTGTGCTTTGTTGCAGAGATATATTACTTTTGCATTTCATCTGTCGTTTTCTAGTATGATCTTCTTTATAAGTAGATTTTTCACCAGATGATTTCCAAGTGAGCACTTAAAGTCACTGCATGTGATGGACGAGGGACTCCTACTTCAGCGCAACAAGAAGAGATTTGAAGGGTTTTCTACTCCAAAGCTTCCCAAACTAGGTGTGAGTGTGTTGTTGGGGGTGGTGGGACAAGATCGCCCCTCCAGTCCATCAGAAACCATTTTTTTGGAGAATATAACAAAAGTGAATCACTAGAAAGATGAAATTTTTTAAAATATGAAATAAACACTAGTGAGTTTTTAAGTTTTAGATTAAATGGGCAGGAAATTACTTACCCTTTGAGATTATAAATTCTGATGCTTATTCAATTCCTGTGTTTATCACAGCAGCCAATAGTGACAGATATTTGACAGAGACACTTGGATCACAGACAGAGCTTTGAGTAGGCCTGCCCTAGATACAGAGAGATGAAGGAGCCTGCACAGACCGCCAACTTCCTTTTTCTCGCAAGATGCATACAGGGTTAGTAAAGTACATTCTGTCTTTATCTAAACTTGTGGGATCTTACCATGTGCTGTAAATCCTGTATGTCTGAGAAGCCAGCTGAGATCAGGGAGCCAGTAAGTCTAGAATTTGCTCCTGGATCCTGTTGGGTTAGCAGCCTTGAAGATTCAAGAGCTTCAAGAGCTTTGATTTAAGGAAATGTATGACAGTGTCTACAGGAAGTCAGGAGAATATCCCTCAGATGCATCCTTCCCCACCACCACGAGTCCCACGTGCTAAGTCCTGCCAAATCCACCTGCGATTACACTTGGATCTTCTTCAAGTCGTTCGTGCCTAAACCTGGTGTGTGGCTACCATCACCTGTAGGATGAGGCCAAAATGGCTGACCATGAACACAAAAGTCATCCCATCAGCCCCCTTTCCTTCTCTCTCCTGACACTCTCAGAAACTGACTTCATGTCAGAAAAACTCAGATGTCATGTTCATGTGGCTCTTACCAGGAAAAGATGGAAAAAATTCAATTGACAGTAGATAGAATGTCTACAGTATATTAAAATGTGCCACAAGTGTACTTAAATCTTTGTGTTCACAGAAATGTTTCTGAAATGTGCAGTTCATGTTTAGAAAATACTAGGAAAGTAATGTATTTTTCTGAAAGTGATGCTGGTTAGTTTTTAGTGTCAGCCTGACACATCCTAGAGTCATCTGAACATAGGGAGCCTCAGGTGAAGAATTGCCCCGATCCGATTGGCCAGTGGCCCTGTCTGTTAAGTCTCTCTTGATTGACGTGGGAGGGCCCAGCCCACTGCAGCTGCCACCATCCCTAGGTAGGTGGGCCTGGCTGCAAGAGAAAGCTGGGTGAGCATGGGACAGTGCCCAAGCCAATGAGCAGCATTCCTCCATAGAGTCTGCTTCAAGCTCCTGCCTTGAGTTCCTGCCCTGACTTCCCTCAATGATGGATTTTGACCTGGAAGTATAAGCTAAATAAACCCTTTCCTCCTCAAGTTGTTTTTGGCCATGGCATTTCACCACAGCAACAGAATGAAACTAGAATGGCCTAGAACGGCGGGCAAGTCAGAAGGAGACCCGAGCAGCCATCCCATCAGCAGTACCCTGTCTTCACTCGACAAACTGCACCTCAGGAGGGATAAAGGTTTTCCTTTTGACAGAATTATTTCAAATAATAAATTTCAAAAATCTGCACTTTGTTCCCTCCGTTAGAAAAAGAACACGTCTAGACAATGATTATCAGAGGAAGAATTTGTGCTTAAAAACTCACACCTGAATCTCTTTGAACCCATGGCTCTAACTACAAGGCTCAGGAAATGCACAGAGCGGAGTTCAGAAAGGACAGCTCAGAATGTGGGAGACTCTGAAGGGTGAAATACCCAGATCCTCCAATAAACGTCAAGAGAAAATGAGCACCAGAGCATAGAGATCTGTAGATCAACGACAATCAGATGATGCTTCAAACAGATGTTTGTAAACTGCTCGGACCAGACTTGGATAGATCAAACTAGCTACATGTAGTTATAAAGACAGACAACTGAAGACCTTTGAGCAGTGCATGCGGAGTCTAAGGAGCAGTGGGGACTGTGGGATGGTGGTGGTAGTCTGGCTAATTATTTAAAGAACTTTTGTCTTTAAATCGTGCACACTGAAATGCCACAGATTAAAGCGTACAAAGGCTGGGGAGACAGCTCAGTTGGTAAAGTACCTGGCTTGTAAGCATCAAGTCCAGAATTGGAGACCCAGAAGCCAGGTGTAAAAACCAGAGCAGGTTGTGACTGTGCACCCTTATAATCACAGTACTGGCGAGGCAGAGACAGGTAGATCCCTGAGGCTCTGTGGTCAACCATGTTAGGCTATTTGGTAAGTTTCCACCCTACCTCAAGAAAATGGGAGAACAGTGCCTGAGCAATGACAGCCAGTGTTAACTTCAGGTCGGCACATATGGACAAACCTTCACACACACTTACGTACATGTGTATGCACATAAGCATGCAATGTTTATCTTTTCTTCAGTACAAACAAGCCATGATGTGTGTACGTAGGATACGATACTGGAATACGCATAAGATTATACTACCCAAGGGCTGAAGATTTGAAGTGGATGGCTCTTGAAGGTGTGTTTTGGGTTATTTCATTTGAATACTTATAGTAATTTCTTTCTCTCAAATTGTCTGTAATTTTAGGAGGCCAAATAATCACTATTTGTACTACTTCTCAGACAGTATATTTTATAAATGTCTATAATACAAATATTTCTCATGCAACTTATATCTATTACCTTTCTTGTTACTGCAGCCAAAATACCTGATAGAAGCAGCTTAAGAGACTGATTTATTTTGCTTACAGTTCCAGAGGGTTCATCCCATGGCAACTTGGCTCCATCCTTCTGAACGAGTAGTAAGATGAATGATGGGGTAGTGTGTGACAGAGATTGCTCACCTCCTGGTAGAAGGGAAACAGAGAAAGAGGAGGAGTATGGAGTTCAGGGACAGCCTCCAAAAGCACTCCCTTGGTGACCCACTTTTTGCAGTTAGGACTCACCTCCTGAAGTTTCCCACACTTCTAGAAATAGCACCACCAACTGGGGACCAAGCACTCAACACCTAAACCGGTGGGTGACACTTCATACATGAGATAAAACAACATTGCTTTGTATAAAGGAGAGGGTGTATTGTATCTTCCAATTTATGGTCCATCATCAAGGGACACCAAGGCAGAGAGACCATGAGAATGGTGCTTGCTGCCTTTTTCCTCCTGCTGGTGCTCAGCCAACTTTTTGTATGACCTAGGAACACCCAGTCACGTTGTGGAATATTAGTTTAAGATGTGTTACATTCATTTATGCTGTGGGATATTTGTTTAATGATGCAAAAGTATGTTGCATTTGTTTGACTCTGTAAAGCTGTGTTACTTTGCCTATCTAAAACACCTGATTGGTCTAATAAAGAGCTGATTGGCCAATAGCTAGGCAGGAGAGAAAAATAGGTCGGGCTGCCAGAGAAAATAAAGAGGAGGAGAAATCTAGGTGGGGGGGGGTGAGAAAAGAAGGAGAGGAGACCACCAGGGGCCACACAGCCAGCCACAGAGTAAGGAGGAAAGAAAGATATATAGAAAAAAGAAAGGTAAAAAGCCCAGAGGCAAAACATAGTTAAAGAGAAACTAGATAATTTAAGTTAGAAAAGCTGGCTAGAAACAAGTCAAGCTACCATCGGTCATTCATAAGTAAGAATAAGACTCCGTGTATTTATTTGGGAGCTGTGTGGCAGGCCCCAAAGAGTTTAAAAAAAAAAAAAACTACACAGTCAGACTAGATGAGCCCTCCCACACTGAACATAAATTGAGAAAGTTCTCCACAGACATGCCCACAGACCCACTGATGAAGACATTTCCTCAGCTGAGGTTCCCTCTTCCGAGGTGTGTAAATTTTACAACCAAGATTAGTCATCAAATGCCCAGCACTATTCTATATGACAGGCAAACATGGCCAATTTGCTGGGCTCTCCACTCCAACAGAGGCTGACTCATCATTAACGTCCTCTCTTGGCATCTCGAAATGTCAAGCCTCAGCTTTTCTCCATGACCCCTCAGTCCTGCAGCTTTCAATCATTCTGCTGAAATCAGTACTAACTGGGAGACTCACACATTGCAAAATTCAACTGCCAGCTTGAGATGCGGCCTTGAACTCCTGCAGACCACCGTTTCGGTGTGCTGCCCACGGGCAAATGCTTCCCAGAAGAGTTCACCTCAATGGTCTTTTACTAATCATAAAGGAGTCTTACTAACTCAGCCCTAGCTAACCAGCACCAACTGTCTTGATAAAGCAAAGGTTTTACTTCCTTGATCTTAATCCAAATATCACATGAACTATCCTGATAGTCTTCCCTTACTGTTAAAACTTTACAATTCAAACTTTACTACCTCCTTCATGGGCCACATCATTCCTTCGTTCCTGTTTTTCTTTTATTAAAAATAACTTTTAACAAAGTAAAATATAATAAGATAAAACAAAAACCATCATATTGAAGTTGGATAAGACAAGTCAACAGAGAAATGAAACAGTCCAAGAGAAGGCACAAGAATCAGAGTTCACACACTCAGGAGTCCCACAAAGTACTAAAATGAAAACTATGGTATACATGCAGAGGACCTGATGCAGACCTTGTAGGCCCTGGGATGGCTGCTTCGGTCTCTGTGAGTTTGTATAAGGTTTGCTCAGTTGTTTTCTAGAGCCTTGTTCTGATGTCTTCCATCCCCTCTGAGACACAACATTTTAATTCAAAAGAAACCACTTCACATATTTTCTTCTCTTTCTGACACTGGGATAGAACAGCTCATTGTAACTATATTGCATGCCATTAGTACTCTAAAATAATGTTTAATGAACTCAAAGTCCCTCATATATAAATGATTATTATTTGTATGTATTATTCATATATAACGTTCCACTCTGTTGAACATTTGTGAACATTTATTTTTTATCATTTCTGATTTTCTACAATGTTACTGTCTTAGTTAGGATTTTTTTATTGCTGTGAAGAGACACAATGACCACAGCAACTCTTATAAATGAAAACATTTAACTGAGGTGATTCGATTACAGTTTCGGAGGTTAAGTCCGTTATCATCAGGATGGGGAGCATGGCAGCGTGCAGGCAGATGTGGTGCTGGAGCTGAGAGTCCCACATCCTGACTCAGAGGCAACAGGAAGTCAACTGACTGTCACACTGAGTGAAGCTTGAGAAAAGAGACCTCAAAGCCCACCCCCACAGTGACACACTTCCTCCAACAAGGCCACACCTCCTAATAGTGCCACTCCCTTTGGGGGCCACTGTCTTTGAAACCACTGTAGTTACTGTTGTAAATTGTGTTTTGCTGAACTTCCTTGCATCTTGGTCTCTAACTCTTCATTTCCTTAGAAAAATTACATTGGCCTGAAGATCCAGATGAGAAGCCAGGCATGGCAGCACCTGTCATCCCATTGTTTGGAATTAGAGGCAGAAAGGCAATAACCTGTCAACCAGTCCAGGCTACCTAGCAAGAACTTGTCTCAAAGGACAAATGAATAAAAAATTGCTGTGGGATGGTCTTTCTGTATGCTGTGAATATGTGTTGCTACTATTGGTTAATAAAGAAGCTGTTTGGGCATATGGTAAGGCAGGATAATCCAAATGAGAAATCCAAGAGAGATACAGGAAGAAGAGGGTAGAGTCAGGGCAGATGCCATTCAGCCACCCAAGGAGCAAGATGCCAGCAGCTGAGTAACACCAATAGATTAATAGAAATGGGTTAATTCAAGATGTACAAGTTAGCTAGCAATAAGTCTGAGCCATAGACCAAACACTTTGTAATTAATATTAAGCCTCCGAGTAATTATTTTATAAGCTGCTGCAGGCTGAGCAGAACACAGGAAAACTTCAGTCTACAAAAATCAGCAGCAGTTCTGTAAAGTCATTAAGGAGTTCAAAAGAAAGAAAATTATCCATTAACAAGGTGGGCAGAGTATAAAGTCAGGACGCTGCAGATGCAAGAGTGTCAGAAGTCACCCACATGTCTAATCAGAGAATACACACAGAAACTCTGGTCCTCTTTAAAGCAAAAAAAGCTTCTGAGTGAACAAGAAAATGTCATCTGACCCCTGTGGTTGGTGAAAGAGTGATCCTAAAGCAAAGCACAGAAGAGCTGAGAGGAGATGAAAGATAACCACACAGCAACCAAAAGTCTGCATAGTGAGAGCTGACGGGTGGCCCAGGCAGAAGCATGGTCACAGTGAATGCACTAGTGTGGTTTATCTAATTAACACACACAACCTTTGTGTTGTGCATGTGTGTGTTAGCATGTTCTGCTGTATGCAGGTGCATGTGCGTGGGTGTGTACCTTCATGTGGAGGCCTTGTATTTTGAGACAGGTCTCTCACTCATTTGCTAATTCGTATGGGCTGGCTGCCCAGTGAGTCCCCAGGACTTCCTGTCTTCACCTTCCCAGCCCTGGGATTACAATCACATACCACCACACCCGGTTTCCTAAGGTGGGTTCTGGAGTTTGAACTCTGGCCTCAGGACCTCAAGCTTGTGCTGCAAGTACTTTCCCAACTAGGCCATCTCACCAGCCTCATGTTTAAGAATACATTGCAAACAACCAACCCCCAGAACTCTGCATCTTACAGAACAGAAACTCTACAGCCATCAAATGCCTCCCTAATCTACCTTCCTTCCAAGTCCTGGAAACCACAAATATTCTGTTTTCTATTTTTATAGATTTGATCACTTTGGATTCTTCAAACACTACTTGCCCTCTTATACCAGGCTTATCTCACTTTACAACTTCCTCAATATCAACCCTGTTGCAACATGAGTCTGAATTTCCTTCTTTTTCAGGGCTGAATACTATTCCATCTTTTGTATAGACCACATTTTCTTGTCCATTCATCTGTAAGTAGACACTTGGATTGCTTCTCTTTTTTGTGCAATGTATAAACTTTGTGAAACATTTAGTTGAAAAATCTGTACATTTAGTTGAAAAATCTATTTTAGAGGAACCATTTTGGAGCTAGTTTCAAATCTTTTTAGTTCTCACAGGAGACAGATCTTCACTTCATTACTACAAAGTTGATCATATCTGTGTGACTTTACCAAGGTCTCCTGGAGAAGAGCAGCCAGCAAAGCCCAGGTTTGAACTCGAGTTTGTCTGCCTTCACATTTCAAATTTAGATAATTGGCTCAGCAATTAGAGCCCAGAAGAGACATCAGCTATTGTCCGCAATGTGAATGAAATGCAATATTCATTTATTCCCAATTGCTGGTGGTGATCTTGCACATGCTGCTCAATCCTCTGCATTTGGAGATAAAACACCTCCGTCCTCTGCTGGAGTCTGCTCTTCTGGGAAGCCTTCCCCTTGCTCCCTGACTGTCAGCCTAAGCTCTAATAAACACTTCACACCCAGGTCACTGTTCCCCAGGCTGACTCTAAGCAGCCCAAGTAAGAAGCATAGTGAAGTGTCTGGACACCAGCTAGAAAACGCAGATTCGGGGAAATTACTGAAGGAATTCAAGGAATTCCAGAGGTGGCAAAAGGCAGACCCACAGGAATCCCATTCCATTTAGACAGTGCAAGAAGTTCCAGTGGGCTGGGGCACCTGAGGTTGATAGAGGTAAGAGCTAGGAGAAGGCGTTTTGAATGCTTTTGTAATCAAAAAAAAAAAAAAAGGTAGGTGTTTAGGAAGCTAAGTTTGCCAGACCCCATTTAGACTTTACATACTGTAGACAGGTATGGAAGCGTCCCATGATACCTCATTCATAAGCACAAGTTTTTAGTTGTACGTATAAATATAAAAAGATAAAATCAGGAATGATGAGACGACTCAGAGGTTAGTAGCCCTCTGCTCCTCCAGAGGACTGAGTTCACTTCCCAGCACCCATATCTGGTGGCTCACAACCACCTGGAACTCCAGCTCCAGGGCATGTGACACTATCTTCTGGGCTATTTGGCCATAAACACACATGTGGTATAAATACACACACACACACAGAGAGAGACAGAGACAGAGACAGAGAGATAGAGAGAGATAATAAAAAATAAGTAAATCTTTTAAAATAAAATTTCAAAATATGCTCAATTGAAAATTAAAAACTCTTAGATAAATGAATGAAAAAAGAATAATTACTCAGTTAATTTTTCACCTTCTTGAGCTAAAGCAATGGCCCACATGGCCAGTGGGCAGGTTTTCCCTGGGGACATGAATAAGAAAAACATGAGCAGATGAAAGGTGCAAGGCTGAATCTCTGAAGTGCTCCCTCCCTGCAAAGGATTGTTAGCATGGCCCTGAGCCTCAAACACAGATGCTCCGCCTACACATTCTTGCCATTCAACACAAGTTCATTCTCTCTCTTCATTACACAATTTTAGTGAACGCCTTTTCTTCCTACCCACTTCTTGCTTGCTTGCAAGTGACTAAAAAGGAAATCTCCAGATTGGGCATTAGCCCCCCATGTTTGTACTAAGCTCTCTTTCAGCAAGCACAGCATTAATGAGCACATGTGAGAATGCAGAGGGACGGAGCAGAAGCGTCTTTCCATTTGAGACCTTGGGACTCCGGGTCATCACTTGTAACTTCCCTGTTAACCATAAATGATTTGTACAGTCTTTCCACTGTGGCCTTACTAATTTAACCACTCTTCATTAATGGGTATTAGTTCATTGCCATTTTTATTTAAAAAAAAAAAAGAACGTCATATTCATCCCCACAATGCACCAGGAGTTTCAGTATTGTATTGTTTTTAGGGCATTGGGAACAATGGATAAATACATCTACACCAGGATTCCTGGAAGGAATATGCCAAATAATGAGGCTTGCATCACTCACCTTTGTATTTGTTTTGATTTTCTTGTTTGGTTTGTTTTAGGCAATAAGTACATATGAACTTTTAAGAATTTTTTTTCATTAAAAAAGCAATAACATTGTAGAGGCTAAAAAAGATGGCTTAGCAGTTAAGATCACTTACTGTTCTTCCAGAGGAACTGTGTTCAGTTCCCAGCACCCATGTTGGGCCAATCTCAACCACCTATAACTCCAGTTCTGGGGGATCTGACATCATCTGAACACACATAGCAGGTACTCACATAGACAAACAGACATGCACATAAATAAAAATAAATCTTAAAAAAAACAGACATGCAACACTGTTAACTCATATAAGCCAAAGGCTATAATTTTCAAAACTAAATACCTAATTGAAAGATCAATCCCTTACCGAAATGGTATGCATTTCGTTAGCTTTTTACCTGAGGGGAAGAATACTAAAATTCCCTAGTCAATCATATTTACCAAAAAGGACCAGCACCAGAACACCAAGGTGTATACTTCATTCACTCCAAGGGGCCCTCCATTGTAAGTCGTATCATCGTCACCAGCCACTAAGAAATGTGCCAGCTTTAGGACATTCTGACTGGGAGAAATAGCCCGCCTTCCAAGGTGCCAGCATGTGAAGGCAATTTGCATCTCAGACCTGAGGAACAAGAGTAGGGTTCACTCCCTCACCACTAACTCCCCTACTCATCTATTCAGAAGTCACTTCGTGATTCAGAAAGCTTTATTATGAGCCTAAAATATTCAAGGTACTATTGGAACTGAATCAATATTGAAGACATGGCATAAAAATGGCCCCTCTCCCTCCATAAAGACAGGCACAAATCTTTGTAATGAATAGCATCCTCAGGCTAGACTGGAAGTGTGAGGAGATGTTGCTATAGCAGAGGCTAGCTCAGTTCCTGTTTTCAGGGGGATGCTGGGAATTTATGGAGGGGTTGCTTATGAATCAGAACATCCTTCTCCAGAGACAGATGCAGAGGTTCTGGTACCCAGCACTGCACCCTTTCTGTGAGCCTCCTGTGGGAGTCAATATAGACTGCACTCCAGTCTGGGCTCCAAAAATGAGGGGAAGAAAACACAGCCTTCTCAACGTCTTCTGAGGAGTTCGGCACAGAGTGGATTGCCTCTGATACCGAAAGCAAGGGCAAAAGCTTGAAAGAGAAGTGTGTCAGAGTGCAGTGGAAAAAAATCAACCTTAAATCACCATGACACGGGACCCAGGGCTTCAAAAGACAGAACTCTACCCTCCATTATGGACTGTGTTTTGTGTGATGGTTTTCTTTTCCTTCTGGCAATTAAAGGAAAGTCCTTGGAAGGACAAGTGAGAGGATAAAAGTCTCTCTTTCTCTCTCTCTCTCTCATCTCATCTCAAATACTCAAATAATGTGAAATGAATTTAAAACAAGTGATGACGAGACAAGAAAAGCAAAAATCTGCATCACAGACCTCAGACAAACAGAGGAAATCGTGAAGGGACAGTGACAGCTGGGAAGGAGCCAGGGCATAGTCGGGAAGGCAAACAGCCCCAAGTACCAACGCAAACGAAATGTTTACCTTTAACGTGATGACTCACCTTGAGGAGGTAAGCACACCTAAAAAAAATATTCAGAGGACACAAGGCTGACTGGGATTTTAATGGATGCCCCCCCTCCCCCCGACTCCCTTCGTTTTCTGTGCCCTGGCACCAACACTGTAGGGCATTTTGCACACTGCCATTGGGTTTTCCTCTCATGCGCGTGAGTACCCTCCTCCATTAGTGTTGTTTAACTTTTCCTGGGGAGACGGAACATCTCTTCAACCCAGACTGAACACTGAACAAACTGAAGGAATGATTCTACCTCAGTCTACCCTAGTAGCTTTGTGTCTTACTGAGGTGACTTCCGAGAGTATAGGGATGAACTACTTACGGGAGTGTGAGGGAGAGGTCACTTACAGGGTCATGTATCACTCAGTTGTATTACCAAACCAATCCACCCCGACATGGGTGACAGCTCATGAAAGCTGCATCTACAAGACTCCCCATACAATCTTTAGACAGCTTGGCCAGTCTGAGTCCCTTCCCTCGTAATTAATACTGCTTAGGTATCCATGGGAATGAGGCTTGTGACTCCTAGGAGCTTCCTGACTTTGTGAGTTTCATCTACTTCTTCAGTCTTATAATTCTCTTCCTCTCCCCTCCAGGAGGAAACAGCCACACAACCAGGCCGAGCTTATACATGGTAAGTCAGGCCAGCCTCCCCGTCCAGGATAGGGCTCACATACCCAGCCTCCACCATAACCCGAGGACAGGGGTCTTCCTTTGCCAATTTAGTGGGTATATGATGCTACAATTCACTCAAACCCTTGCCTTTGTGGTGAGGGCTGGCCAAATGTGTCACACAGCCTGTCAGCAAGCTCTCATCTCGCTCTGCTCCCCAGGGCAAATTTCCTCAGCCAGACAGCCCTTCTCATCTAGAGGAGCAGGCACAGCTCCTGCTAATCTCTGAGAAGCAGAGTCCATCAAAGACCAATCTAAAGAAACTGTGTCCAGCCTCCCAGAAACCGGACCTTGACTCCTCCCACCTGCCAGGTCTAGGACCTTGACTCCTCCCACCTGCCAGGTCTAGGACCTTGACTCCTCCCACCTGCCAGGTCTAGGGGCTTGACTCCTCCCACTCGCCAGGTCTAGGAGCTTCCTCTTCCTCACTCTCACAGCCAGATTCAGCTTCATAAGGGAAAGAGTCGGAGGGGAGTCTGAAAATTTGAACATTTAACCCAAAGAAACAAGGGAACAGACAGTTTTACTAAATCCCTTGCCTGACTCCAATTTAATGGAAGTGGATGGGGGACCATAGGAAGAGCAGATTAAAAACTAGAAAACGTTGACTTTTTTCTTTGCAAATCTGAGTATATCTGAGTAAATACATCCCGCCCTTTTAAAAAAAAATCAGAAAAACAACTATAAATGGATTAAAGCTTTTATGTGAGAGACGAAACCTATGCACTGAGCCAAAAACATAAATCTCTATTTATGCTATCTGAAAAAGAATATTTTAGAACAAAACAAAAATAAATTTAGGTCAGACAGATATCTATTTAAAACAAATAGGCTAACGTTTTAAACAATACAAGATTTGAGTTCACTTCTACTGAAAAGGGGAGAGATTCCAATGAAGAGCTACTATCGCTAACCCTCCTAGAACACGGGACAAATCCCCAGATAAATGAGCTTTTTCTTTGTTATATTCATGGCTGTGGGTAGCTCAGTGGTTGAGCACGTATGGATCTGCAGCACTGCAAAATAAAGAATTCAACATGAAATCGAATGGCTTGATTTGACGTGTGTGTGCGCGCGCGCGCGTGTTCAAGTGCATGTGCACGTGTGTGTACAGAAGACAGCATCGGGTGTTAGTCTTAGGCAGGCAGCCTCACCATTTTTAGAGACAGCCACGTGGACAAGGCTGACTGCCAGTGAACCGCATGGCTATGCCCCGCCCCCAGCCCTGCCCCCAGCCCTAGGGTTGAAACCACACATCACCATATCCAGCTTTTTATTGGTGGGGGGGGGGGGGGGCGGTCCTAGGATTCACATTCATGTCCCTTGTGCTAGCAAGGCAAATACTTTACCAACTTCAGTACCGCCCCAGCCCCTTAACTTGTCTTTTCTTTCTGGAAAATTAAACCAGCCAAACCTTCTGCCCAGTGTTTCCTCCCTCACAGGGGTGTGCCCAGCAATGCTCTCATCGTTCCCATAATTTGTCTCCAGTGAGCTCAGTCCCAACCGTACAGTATTTTCTCAGAAGGTAAGGGAACGGTTCCCTCTTGGACAGTTGAAACGGATGGCCCCTCTGCAGCCCCAGTGCCATTGAATAGCCCGGGGAGAGAGACAGGTCTGGAGTATTGGCTAACCTCACCATGGTCCTTCCTGGGAAGTCTTCTCTTCCATCTGATGGGTGTTTTATGATAGTCCTGCCTCCCTCTAGGTTCAGGAATAGACCCGCCTCACCTGAGGCACCTCATCTCATCGGCGGCACCTGCATGCAATCTGTAACATGAAGAGCGTCCTCCCTCATCCTCCTTCAACAGAGTGAGGAGCCATACAACTGCAGTCAGAGTCCTTGGGCCCAGTCCACAGTGCAGATGTAAGCAAACTAACTCAAACCAGGCATTTGATTGATTCCAGTCCTCAGTAGACTGAGGCAGGAGGATGGCTGAAATTTTGAGTCCATCCTAGGCTACATAGTGAGTACTAGTTCATCCTAAACTACATGGCTGAGATCGTGCCTCAAAAAGGAAAAGAAAAGGAAAGAATTAATGAATGAAAAAAACAAAAAGGCATGAAAGATAGTACTTATACATAAAGGACTAATTTCATATAATTAGGAATATAGGACTTGGGAAGATGTAAGCCTTTTCCTGTGGGAGATAAGACTTGAAACAGATGTGGAAAGACTTCAGATTAGTGATTGGTAAGAGTCAATGCATTCATGCAATTCCTATTCCAATAAAAAAAAAGCTATCAGTTCGTGTAACTCCAATCAATTCCCTAGGTATTAGGAGTATAAGAGTTATGACAGAATTGAGGTTTGGAGGGAAGACAAAATTTTTAAATTAATTTTGACACATTCAGGTTAGGAATGTGGTACGGTTGATAGAGTATACAAAAGCCCCAAGTTTAATCTCTAGCACTGAACAAACTGGCCATGGTGGCGAATGCCTACAATCCCAGTATTCAGGTACAGAGAAAGGATCAGAAGTTCAAGATCATCCCCAGCTACATAGTAAGTTCAAGACCAGCTTAGGAAACATGAGACCTTTTCAAGCATAATAACCAATTTTGACACCTTTTTCAAAAAGATAACTTTTTTAAAGTATACAATTTTTAAAGTAAGGGAATTGGAAAACCTAGTAAAAGCAAATAAAAATAACATAGGGGCTGGAAAGATGGGTAAGTTGTTAAGAACATCTCCTGCTCTTCCAGAGGACCCTGGTTCAATTCCCAGCACCCACCTAGTGGCTCACAGACTTATAACTGAAGTCCCAGAAGATTCAATGCCCTCTTCTGGCCTCCGCAGGTATTGTACATACTTGGTGCACAGATTTGCATGCAGACACTCACATACATAAAATAGAAATAAATAAATCTTACAAAAATAAAAATAAAAGATAAAACTAGAATTACAATAGCAAGTCAAAAACAATTCGAGAGAACTAAGAAATATGGCTTTACTTTTGTAAAATACACAATGAAATAAAGTCATAGTCTTTGTGGACCTCTGAATTAACTGGAACAGCTTTGGGGCACTTCCTCCTTCCTCTGGATCTGACCAGCAGGTGGCTGTTGCTAACTGCTGCAGGTGGCTGTTTCTAGTTTATAAACAAGAGTTGAGGACAAATGTTTTCCCCTTCCTTTACTGACAAGGTCACACACAGCAAAGAGGTGTCTCAAGAAAGGGGTCATCCTGTGTGGGCTCACTCAGTCACTCAATCAATATCTGAGCACTGTGAGCCCAGACTTCAGCAGCTTTTTAAAGAAGAAATCCATGAACTAATGAGGAAGAATTGTTGAATCTGAAATCCACTCCAGTAGCCATGAGGTTACAACTGAAGGTTGGGACACCTTGGAGATGTGTCAGAAAATGTCAAAGGACAAAGGAACAGAAAGTTGCCTGGGGTTCACAAGGATAGAGGTGTAGGTAGTGCCCTGTGTATAGGGCACACATGGTCTTCACAATTGCCACAAACATGTCCCTCCTCAGTGTGATTGAAATACATTCACACGTGTGTTACTGCCCAAGTCTTAACAAAAGCGGAAGAGATTGCCACAAAATGGATCACCCCAAAAAGGAAGTCAAAATGCCGTATCTAGGTTAGGTGATGACTTCATGTTCGGCAGAGAAAACCAGACAGTAGGAGAATCGTGTTCATCTTTTCATCTGTGCGCTCTCTCGTGTGGATCCAAGCTTCTCCGGGAGCTATTTCAAGCCCCACTTTCACACGTTCACTGATTTTGTTTCTTTTTTTAAGCCTCATGGAAGCGAAATCCAAGCTGTCGACTGCAGCCATGGAGATAAACAAAGATCTAAAAGCCATCATTTTGAAGTTGTCTTTGCTTTTAACTATTCTTAACAGGGTGAAGCTACCCTACTACATCAGAGAACCACCTGGGGAGCTTTTCAGCGACCCTACATGCTCAGGACACATTGAAGGCCAATTAACCTGGATCTTGCCAGGTAGACACCAGCAACTGTGGCTTCCTGGTGGCAGCAGCATTGTCCTGGGCCCCAGATTTGCCAGGGTTTTTTTTTTCTTCTTTCTTTCTTTCTTTCTTTCTTTCTTTCTTTCTTTCTTTCTTTCTTTCTTTCTTTCTTTCTTTCTTTCTCTGTTTTTTTTTTTTAGGTCATCTTTATAAGCCATTATGTTAGACTAGATTTTACTTATGTTTTTCCAAATTTTCATTTAATCTTCACAATATGCTATGGGGTGGGTTTCATTCTTTCTGTTTCACAAATAAAATTAAGATTCAAATGGACTCTCCAGTGGCAGTCTCGAGTGTATGATCCATTGACCAGAATCCTAGGGCAAGCTAGAAAATTCCAAAGCAGACACTTCACCAGCTTCCACGGTGTCTTTAATTCTCGTGACAAAACTTCTGTAGGTTGGGGCCGGAGACATGGCTCAGTGGTTAAGAGCACTTGGGGCTCTTGCAGAGAACTCAGGTTTGGCTTGACATCCTGCACCCACTCCTGCAGTAGCTCACAACCATCTGTAACTCCACTTCCCAGGGTCGGATGCCCTCTTCTGGCTTCTGCAGGCACTGAATGTGTGGGGGGCACGCCCATAAACGTAAAATCAATCAATCAATCTTTTTTTTTTAATCTGTAGAAAAGAGACACTATGCCCACAGCAACTCTTATAAAGGAAAGCATTTAACTGGGGCTGGCTTACAGTTCAGAGGTTTAATCCATTATCATCTTGACAGGAAGCATGGCGGCACACAGGCAGACATGCTTGGGGAGAGATACAGAGTTCTTAGAGTTCTACATCCAAATCCGCAGGCAGCAGGAAGAGAGTGACACTGGCCTTTTGAGCTTCTGAAACCTCAAAGCCCACCTCTACTGACACCCTTCCTCCAACAAAGCCGCACCTACCTCAACAAGGCCACACCTCCAATAGTGCCACTCCCTGAGTCTGGGGGGTCATTTTCATTCAAACCACCACACTAACCAAAGCCACGCGTATACATAGGGATATGGGCAGATGCAGGACTGTGCATACATCCTGCTAAGATCTATAGCGCTCTTAAACTTCCATGCCCAGCCAAAACTAGGGCCCCAATGAAGTAAGCAGAGAGACTAAGGCAGCATTGTAGAGTGTGTGATTAGGTATGAAAGAGCCCCACAACCCATACACAAAGTTCTTGGTGAATACAAGGAGACTCATGGACTTCATAATCTTAATGAAGTCTCTGTTCAGGTATGACATGGTCACTACACTAACTAAGCTGATTCCAGGTGACTCATGTGGCACAAATGCAAACTTTATATAATTAATTCAGGTAAGTCATTGAAAAGCACCAGCAGTAGCAGAAGCAATGACAACAGAGGGGAGACTAACATATCATGATAATATGTTTATCATCATATAATTTAAAATGCCCAGTTTTCATCGAAAAATAAGAACTATTCAAAGAAACAGGGCATACATAGGAAAAACATTTCCCGAGAAAGCCAAGATGTACATCTTACAAAACAAAGACTTTAATTATTTAAAAAATGTTCAAAACTAGAGAATACCAAAAACATGATCCTTGAAAGAAATAATTCATGAGTCAAACTTCATTAAAAATACATATTTCTGGTCTGGGGAGAGTTAAGCCATGCAAGCTTAACTACTTGAGTGTGGAGACCCAGAACCAACTTGAAGCCAAACACAGCAGTGCAGGTGTCTATCACCCCAGCCCACCGACGGGGCTATGGGAGGCAGACAGGAGTCTCTCCCGGAGCCTGGAGACCAGCTACCTTGGCTAGTGTAGGGGTAAAGAAACCCTGCTTCAAAAAAGGTGGAAAGATAAGGACAGGCATCTAAGGGCTGTCCTCTGACCGTGCCATGGCATGCATAGTATATGCCCATCCACATAAGCAAGCAAGAGTGCACACACATGCATGCACAAGCACACACACACACACACACACACACACACACACACTCACACACCATGACTGTTTTTTTGCTCTGTAAAAGAGAGGACAAAAGACAAAAGCCGAAAATTCAAAGTAGTTTTAATCACATTCCCCTAATTGCCAAGGATGATGAAACTTTAAGCTGTCTCTTAGTCGTTCTCATTTCTTCTTTTGAGAACTTTCTGTCCAGATCCGCACTCCACTTGTTTTTGGTTTTTTGAGACAGGGTTTCTCTGTGTAGCCCTGGCTCTCCTGGAACTCACTTTGTCGCTGTCAAATACATAGAATTTGCAACACAGAAAGCGAAGCCTCGTGTAATCTACAGGCTTCAGTCGACAACACTCCAGCAGCATGGCAGCATCCTCTGCAGCAAACACACTAACGCACAATGATCAGAGCAGGGAGACAGGAGAAGTGGAACACTCTGCACTCTCCACACATTTTTCTATGAAAAAATAATAAAATCCATTAATTCAACCGAACAACTCTAGTGGGACCGTGGCTAGAAAACTCATCCATGAGGGCAATGTCTCTCACCAAGTAGAGACTAGCCATCCAGAGTCACAAAGTGTAAGTAGAAAGCAAGCCAGAAGGTTTGACGTAGCATAATTACTGAAATGAAAAATGTCATGGAGGCACTCAGCAAGCAGAGGACTAGCAAATGTGGAGACAGGAAATGTGGGCCTCTTGAGATCTCCTAGGCTAAGGGTCAGAAAGGAAAGAGCATGAAAATTCATGGTCAAAGCTTCAGAAATCTCTAGGGTCTAGGAAATGTACTAAGTTATACAACTGGCATCCTGGAGGGTAGAAGGAAGGAAAGGAAAAAAAAAACCTCTCAAGAAAGTAGATGACCTAGACGTTGAAGACAGGCCTGATGTGCCCCAGATAGGGTGCTTTTAAAGAGGCCTATATTCATCTACTTTATAATAAAACATGTTTTTAATTTTCATTTATTTGTACATATGTTTTGAGACAGGATCCTCTGTATACCAAGCTGTCCTCCTCAAACTCACTATGTTAGCCATAGATGACCTGGAAATTCTGATCCGCAGTCCTCTACCTCCCAGGCACTGGAATGAAATATATAAGCAACCATGCCTGGTTTCTGTGGTGCTGTGGATTAAACCCAGGCCTCTGTCCATGCTAGACAAATATTCTACCAACTGAGTGTCTCCCCCCACACACCTGAGCTTAGAGACAATGATAATCTTGAAAAGCAGCAAGAGAATACACTTGTGTGAGAGCCATGCTTAGTGAGATTAGCTGTCAAGGCAGGTCTTAATGGCACCCAACCATAATCCTAGCACTGAGAGGGCTGAGGCAGGAGGATCATGGCCACTTCAAGGCTAACCTGTATGTAGTAAATTCCAGGCTAGTCTGAGGTACAGTGAGACTTTGTCTCAAAACAAAACCAAACAAAAATCCTAGCAATCAATTTCTCATTAAAAAAAAAATGAAAACAAAAAACAAACAAAAAACCAAACCTATGTAAGGCTGAAAACAGAAAGATAGCACATTTATTTAAAGTGCTAAAAGAAATAAAAATGAAGCAAGCAGATACAAACAATGCAAAATAAAAACTACAATGAGTTACCACTTCATATCCACTGATGTTTTGCTAATCATAAAGATGGACAGTAGTTGGAGGAGATACATTGGAGCCATCGCACATTGATGCTGGGAATATAAAATAATACAGTTATTCAAAAAATATTTTACAGGTTTTCAAGGGGCTAAACATACAGTTACCATGTGATCTAGCATCCTAACAGATATTTGAAGGAATATAAACACATAGGTGCACAAAATTCACAAATAGTCGTAGCATCATTGTTTCTAATAGAAAGGTGGAAGCAACCTACATAACCACTGCTGAGTGAGCCAAGATGTTGTTGGTTGTTTTTGCTTTGTTTTGGCAAAGTTCAGCAGTCACTTTCCTGTGGGTCCTGCATGTTCAGTTTATACAACATACTGTCAAGCAGTCCAGGCAAAAGCAGCTTCTTGCCCAACTGGCTAGACATGCCACATTGCAAACTCCATAAGAATTTTCTTTGATGCCCATCATCACTGAAATAAATTGGTGCTTCCAGGAGCAGATGTGTCTCATTATCATGAAAAGCCCTAAGTGAACAAAACACTTTAAATGTCATATTCTGTAGGTCTTTGAAAGGTTTGAAGACCATCTATCTATCTAAAATATATTGCTATATGATCTGGAAAGCATACCTAACATATCCACAATTTTGATTGTTATAAATGACTAACCACTAACCTATGTTTCCTGATTATCCTATATAGTTTAGAATAATAGCTTTCAAAAATTAGAATTTTACCTTACATTTTTAAATGAACTGCACAGGTCCAATACCTTAAATAAGAATAGAAACATATATACAGTATTAACAAAAATAACTTTAAATTTGTATCAGTATACTATAGTCCCCTAAATGATAACAAATATCCATAACCCACCAAATAACCAAAGACTGCCCATACCCCCCAACTCTTGGGGATGTGGGTATAGCTTTCTCTGTACTGCAGCTTCCTGCTATCTGTGAACAAATTATCTTTAGGGTCCCAGAGAGAAAATTTGAGATAATGGCCAAGTCTGGGAAGACTAGATATAATCTTTGTTGGTAGATATCACCTGTCAAGATTGCAGGAGGTCTCCCTTGATCACACCTGATCAATATCATTCCTGAAGGAATCCATAGCCTCTCATGTGGGAACGAAACTCCAAAGCATTTTTGATTTCCATTTGAAAAATACATTTTTAAACTTCTTTTTAAAAGTTAGGATAGCCCTAAAGTATATAGGTTGGTTTAATTTTGCAGTCCTGCTCACAGTCCCATCTCTTAGCAACTGTTGTTTGCATATCAACATTCAAAAAATTCAAAATCAACACAATACTATATAGAATCCAGACTCCTTATGTGTTTCCCATCTTATGTGGCTTTTTTCTTTTATATTACTTTTACTCTTTCTTTAAAGACTTTATTTTTTAAAAACTATTTATTTCTTTCTATAACTGCCTATACCCATTTTCTTTCCTTTCTTAAGCCTACATACATGGTAAAACACACTAGAAACTATTTAAAGGTTTTTCTGTCTGGACCTCTTTTATTGTGTATCTTTTAGCCTTTTTTGACCATGTGAGCAAACCTTTAGACTGCTAACCTGGATTCTCCATGCAGCTCTCTTGGCTGACTCCACTTGCTTCTCAGGTTATGAAACCCAAACCTAAAGCTTGTGGCCAGGTTGGAGGTTTGTGACCGAAAACTGCTTTCAACCTTGCTGGAGCTCTATAATGCCAATGCTTACACTGTGGCAGGCATTTTTACTTAGTTTTTTGTTCCTATGTAAAGTACTGGCTGCTCAAGGGCTCACTGACTGGCAGAAACTGTCTGGCTGAAACTCTTAAAGGAGCCATATTCCTTCTTTTTATTTTCAGCTTTCTCAGGCCCTATGGAAATTTGAGAACCCCATCTTTCACACCAAGATGTTATTGGCTGTTTTTGCTCGTTGGCTCTTTTGAGGTGCCTACTACCCAGCTCCCAAATAAATCACACATGGAGGCTTATTCTTAATTATAAATACCCGGCCTTAGCTTGGCTTGTTGCTAGCCAGCTTTACTTAAATTATCCCATCTATCTTTGGTCTTGGGGCTTTTCCCCTTCTATTCCTGTATACCTTTCTTTGTTTTTTATAGCTGGGTGGCTGACCCCTGGGTCTTCCTCCTTCTTTGGCTACTTCTTCCTCTCTCTTTCTCCTTCCAGAGTTCTCCTTCTATTAATTCTCTCTGCCTGCCAGCCCTGCCCACCCTTTCTTCTGCCTCACTATTGGCCATTCAGCTCTTTATTAGACCATCAGGTGTTCTAGACAGGCACAGTAACATGACTTCACAGAGTTAAACTGCAACATAAACAAAAGTAACACACCTTAAAATATTATTTCCTAACATAGAGACATTCTAAAACCTCATCTATTCTGTGATTTAAAGGGGAGAGCTTTCTATAGTGTGTCTAAATTAACATGAACACAAAAAAAACATTGTGAAGAAAACAAGCCACATATTGAGTTCCATCTACATAAGGCCCAAAGGCAAGCTGTTATGTTCAGGGACAGGTATTCAGGTGGGACCGTAACAAAAACAATTTTCTAAGCAAAGATTATAAAAGCCAGATAATTGCTCCTTGGGGGGTGGATAAAGAATCATGTTTTAGATTGAAGTGATGGCAAGAAAGGGGATGGTGTATGGGGTTCTGGTGAAGGCTCCTATTATGGTGTGAATGATGGCAATCCTATTGTTCATTTTATAGTAATTCAAAAAGTTTCACAAGCATGCAGTATGCAATTTGGATTGTATGCTATATGTCACAACAGACATTCATTTGCTACTGAGACATTTGCTAGTGAAAAGTCCATGAGTTAGATAAACTACAGTTATTTAGTCATTCCCATATTATTGACATTCTGATGGCTTACAATTGTCCATCATTCTCAACAACATCATCACTAAGGATTTTTGTGGAAAAAATTCCTTATAAACTCTGTTTGTTAAGTTAATTTTTATTAACTTCAGATGGATTTGTAAATGTGGGGATACTAAGCCAGGAATCTGAGATTTATGCTATGGAGTCCAAATATAGTATTTTTTTGTTATAAATTCCAGGGGACTTATTTCAACCAAATGTTAAAGTTTTCCAAGCCCCGTTAGAATTCGGAGTCTGCCCTTGAGTATTTGTAAGTTGACCTCAGTCCCTGGAAAGTCAGTCCCACCTTCATCTCAGGAAGCTTCACTGCAACCTCTTATAAGCCCAGGCTTGTATAGAGTTTGCTTTGGTGCTTTCTCTTTGTTATCTACATGGTGAACAGGACCCTGCTGAGAGCCCTTGACAGAAAGGACTCCAGTTCCCTGAGCACCAGAGTGCCCAGTGGCCTGTTAATGTCAGACAGCCTCTACTCCACAATTCATTCTTAAAACCAGCACACATGTCCCCCATACCATCAACATCCAAAAATTAAAAACACGACTCCTGTAAAAATAGAGATAGAACATCTGTCAAGTATTTATTCTAGTCATCAATTAACAAGGGATCAGTAGGACCCTGAAATTGATTTTTAAAAATCAAGGAATAAACATTGCTGGAGTCACTAAGTTTAAAAATACTGAGGAGAAGTCTGAAGCTATGTGGAGTCCCACTTGGGTGGGACAGGATGAAACAGTAACTGTTGGGATTATCTTCTTACAACTTAAAATGTTGCTTCACAATATGGGAGTTCAAGACAAAGGGCAACAAAGTCAAAATCGGGATTTTGCCAAATAGTGAATTAATCCTCAGGGGACCTATCATAAAGCAATGTTCCCATGCAACATCAAAAGGTCACAGGGTCATCCTGTGGCTGAATTTCCAGATGTAGGGTTGTTCTTCTAACACCACACTCTCTCAGCCGCCCTGAGAAAGCACTGGGTGTGTCTTCTGTTATTCTGAAAATCTCAGAGGACTAAGGTAGATTGTATTGTTTAAAACCAACCAACTAACCAACAACAAAGACAGAATGAATGACTTTATTGATCTAGAGTAACAGAACTTATAGAATGAATGTGTATGTGTAAATATATATATATATATATATATATATGCACATACACATAATTTATTAGAATGACTTACAGGCTGCAGTCCAGCTAATTCAACAAGGACTAGCTGTGAATGGGAGTTCCAAGAAGACAGCAGTTGCTCAGTCCACAAGGCTGCATGTCTCAACTGGTCTTCAGGATACACAGGAATCTCAGAGAAGTAGGCTCTAATGCCAGTGAAGCAACTGATGGGCTCACAAGGTGAGAGCAAGCATGTCCTTATGAAGGCTTCCACAGAAGGTATGTCTCAGATGTGTTTCTTCCTGCATGATCTGGATTAAAGGTGTGTCTTCCTAACTCAAAAATCCAGAGTAGAAATGGATCTTCCTACTTCAAATTAAGCAAAAAATCCTCCAAAGGTGTGCCCTTCATTTGGGGGGTTTTAGTTCCAGATGTAGTCAAGTTGACAACCAAGAATAGTTATCACAGCGGCCAACTGAGCGGTTTCACAGTCAGAAACCAACAAGTCAGTTCTCTTTGCTTAAAGCCATTGATATATTTCAAGATACAAGAAACTTCCCATCTCCAAATGGCCCTGTACAGAACACATGCCAGTGAGTCTCTCTTCCAGTTCCATTCAGATGATTAGTGTAGGTACACAAGTGCATTTTTTCTTAAAATAGAACCAAGTTCTGTGACCACACAGGGTTAAGACAGTCAAGGACAACTACACCATGGTTTCCCATTGACTGGTTGGGAGCCTCAAACATGGTCTAGGGAAGGTGGCATGAGACCCCTTTTCTTGCCATCATGTATGTAGACATCTGAATCCCTGGTCCCTGGTAGGATGCTAGAGAGCCATGATAGCATAGACTACAGTGTCCGGGGATTGTCTCACAAACTGCAATTGCAGGTAACACTGCAGAGGCCATCCACAGAGTCAAGAGCAAGCTGATGGCAGAGGAATTTTTTTAAAGGCTCTGCCAAGTGGGGTGCCAGCAGCCGGTGTCTCAGCAGAACAGGTTGCCACATCACAGGGTGTCTCTAATTTCTCATGTGCATCCTGCTACCTTCTTTAGAACTACTGCTTATAAACTCTGTTTGTGGTTACATCTCTCCTACCCACAAAATTCTGAATGGCTTCATCCTTCTTGTGAAATAAAAAAATGTCCATAACACTCCACAGCATCAAGAAATGAATATTTCTGTGAGGAAATTGGTTTAGCCAATCTACAGAGATTTCCCAATGACATGTGTAAGGTTTATCAAGTATGGTGAAGGGAGTGATCCTCTTATTCTAATAATGGGATAGTTTGCTGGCTAGTTTTTTGTCAACTTGACAGAAGCCAGAGCCATCTGAGAGGTAGGAACTCCAATTGAGGTGTGTCCATAAGATTGACTTGTGGAAAACTGTGAGGCAGATGATTAATGGAGGGGAGCCCAGTTCATTATGGATGGTATCATCCCTGGAAAGGTGGTCTTAGGTGCTAAGAAAGCAGGCTGAGCAAGTCATGAGGACCAAGCCATTAAGCATTATTTCTCCATGACCTCTGCCTCAGTTCCTGCCTCCAGGTTCCTGCCTTAAGTTTCTGTCCTGACTCCCCTCCATAATAGACTGTAAACTGTAAGATAAAATAAACCTTTCCCCTCTAAGCTGCTTTTGGGCATGGTGTTTATCGCCTTACTAAGACAAATGAATATACACAAACCCAACATTTTAAAGAAAAATTAAAATCTTGTCTTTACCAGCCTTCATTGTATACATTTTCTGCCAAATCTACCTTTTAGAAAATATCTTAATGAAACAACCATTTCTAAATATACTTAGGAAAACATTATTACACAGTGACAATGGAGGAAAATTAGAAACAGTATAAATTCCCAATTGTAGAGAACTAGTTAAATATATTGTGGCATAATCATTTATGCTGTCATTAATCATAATTTGGAAAAAATTATGTTATTATAGGTTATCCGAGTACTAAGGAAAAAAAGAGAACCCATCCTCCCTTGAGGAATGAGTCTGATATTCATTCTCCACTGATTGAAATGTGAATAAAGTCGAGTTCAAAAGCATGTCAGGAAAAGTCCACTCACATAAACACATCAATGCATGCAAACAACAAAATGTAGAAGTCCCAAAGGTTAATAATGATTTTTCTCACAAAATTCAGTCAAGAGATAATATGCTTTTCAGAATGTTTTATTTTTATAATTACTAGAATTATTCAATTTGTGCAACCCCTATAAAGTCCAGAGGAACTTTCTGACATGGCGTCCTCCACGATACAAAGGTTGCTTTCAAATCTGGTTTGCAATCACAGAGAACTTCCAGGAAGGCTACCACTATTTGCCTCCTGATTCTGTTGCTCAAGCATAGGGATGTTAGCAGTGCTCCCCTGGGAGTCCCTACAGGTGACTGAGTTTGGATCTCCTTTCTCAGGTGACGAACCTTATAGACTGTCTTAGCTCTTGCTACTAATAACAAATTGCCATGGTCTGGGTGGCCCAGACAACAACATTTCCCACAACCCTAGAGGCTGAGGAGGTTGAGATCAAGGTTCTGTGCTCCAATGTGTGCACTCTGTCCCCATTTTGAGGGCTCTGCCATCACTCATGCCCTAAGCACCTCCCAGAGGACCCCTCCTAACACCAACATACCGAACGTTAGGACTTCCCTATAGCTGTCGTGGAGGTCAGCACCTGAGCATTCAGTCTTGCAAACAGCCTAGCTGACCTTGCCTCTCATCTGGTCCTGAGTGTCTTAAAGGTGGAACCACATGTTTAACCCCTACAGGCCTTCCTTATGCTGACAAAATACTCCTCACCACCTCATCACAGTCTCTCATGATTTGAGTGAATGTGAGAGAGGCAGAGCCAAGTCACTGAGTTCTAACTGCTTTTTTTGGACCCTGAGGCTCTCTTATCTGCCAAATTCTCTATCACAGCAGCAGGAAGAAGCCTGCCAGCTCACTGGACTCATTGGAACTGTAGGATGTCACCTGGGAGTTTGTCCTGGATTTTGTCTCTCCCACCTAGCTTTTGTCTCACTGAACCAAGAAACAAGGAAAATCTTGTAACAAACTATTCTGGATCTTTCGTCAGAGGTGACTCCATTTGCCCCTGGAGAAGGTAGGCAGAGATGTGTGCACAGCTGGGACATGAACGAAGCCAAATGCACACTGTCCATTCCTCAGTGGTCACTGCAATAGTAGTGTAGCTGCTGCTGAACCTGTTGGGTTCAACCCACTGGGAACACGGTCTGCTTCAGGACTGAGCTGTCCCGTTGTCCAAAGACGGTCATGGCTAATGATGTCTGTTGTCATAGCATTGGTTCTCAAGTTTAATTTAATTTGATTTGATTGAAGTCTTTAATGGGAAACTGTTCTTATACAGTCATTACATCTCTCGAGTTCTCTGGCTTTGGAGGAAAGACAATACTGTGAAAGGTGGTTGCTGAAGGGTAATTCAGTCGGCATTCTCATAAATTACACATGTTTTCTGTCTGATTTACATAGAGGGAAAAGTCTTCAGGCAGAAAGAGTGTCTTCTATATTTTAATTGGATTTCCAGGCCTAATTACATTTGCCTAAACTCAGTGCACTTGTAATTTCACACCAAGGACGGTGTCTCGGGATACAACTGCAGCCTTTGGTGCTTCAGAAGCCGCCTGCCTTTCCCAGCAGCAGGACACCCACTGCAAGCCAGGGGTCCAGGGACCACAGGGAACTTATTTAATCATAGATTAAGGAAAAGATTTAACATAAGGTGACTGAATAAAACTTCTTAGGAAAAAATAATGGAAAGTTTAACTAGAAAATTCATCTAATGAACAATAAAATTCCACATACTCACGTCTAGTGTGAATGCTCACACCTTCTTCCTGAGTCCAGCAGTAGCAGAGTAAGCTTCTAGCCCCTTGAGATGTTTTACACATTACCTACCCCAGCCTGCCCACTACCAAATCTAGAGAGCCCAGCTAGCCCTGAACTCAGCATCTGAGACTCCACAGGGCTGGGATTACAGCCCTGCACCATTAAGCCCAGGTAAGCAGTCCCTTTCTTCCTTTGACAGGCCTGAATTATTATGGTGTCTTCTCTTTACTCCCCCTCTCTCTCCAGTCTTTCACTTTCTGATTATTTAACATGTAAATTATCACTTCTGTTGCATTCGTTGCCTGCGTTAAAATATTCATAATTACTTTCACAATCAAACCCAAGCCCTTTAGACTAGTAAGAAAATAAAAACAGGAACATCAGGGATTGGAGAGATGGCTCAGGGGTTAAGAGCACTTGCTGGTCTTGCAGCTTCTGTGTTCTCCAAACTCAGCAGGACCATAGCAGACCCAGTGAGGGGTCTGTCTGCAGTCTCGCTCTCGGAGCTACATTTGGTTCATGTTTCCATTCTTCCTTCAGGAAACCAGGAAGCAGGCCTCAGCCATCATGTCCAGAGAGAGCCCAAGTGACCTAACTCCCAACGACATTCCTCACCAGCTCAGGAGTGACGAAGGGACAGTTAAGGAAATAACAGCAGGAGTCTGTCTGCCAAGATGTCCTGCCAATGGTTCCCATACAGAGAGAAGACCCTTCTCTGATTCTGGACACTGTCTAAACTAAATGTTGCTCCCTGAGCCGCTGGAGCCATTTGAAATCATGAAGAAAGCCAGCCTCATAATGAAGCTAATGCTAGGGTCGGCAGAGGTGGAGATGGAAGAACCATGTGTCTGTGGTGACAGAAAAGCATCGCTCATCATGCATTCTTTACTCTCACACAGACTTCCAGTTATACACACTAATACGTTTCCTGAAGACTGCTTGATTCTGGCTCGTCTGCTGGCAGCCAAGGTTGTCCTATCCAATGCTCTAGTCTAGCCATCACTCACAAGCTTCCCCACTAAGACAGACTGATAACTGAGTTAATGTTTCAATACATAGATTCTGTTACAATGGATTCAGGTCAATATCACAAAACAAAACAAAAAAGTATCATAAGATCTTATAATTGAGTGGCTTTTGTGGAAACTGACTTATGCTTTTTAATGCATTCATTTAAATTTTATCAGGAAAATGTTATTTCCACAAAAGGCCTGTGGGAAGATGTATTAGGGTGACAGGCATAACAATATTGCATGGTGTAGTAGCATAGGATAGTTTTATGATAGAGTTATGAATTTCAATTGTTACCAAAATTCAACATATCAGAGCTATCCATTGCTCGGGTAAAACCTGGTCTAAAACACAGACCATAGAAACAGATTGTTGCTCATTGCACAGTCTGTAGACTTCCATACAGAAAAACTTGGCAAACTTTCTGCAGGAATTTACTGATAAATGCTTTCACTGTTCCATGCCTGCAGGAGTTCCATAGAAAAATGAGTAGCTGTCATTTGTGAACAGATACAAAGGAAGTTGTGTGGGGGTGTGACTCGGTGGCTAGAGAGGTCATCTAACATTTGTGAGAACTTGGGTTCAACCCCTCTCTCTGCTGGAGAGAAATTATTGTTACCTAGTTGCATTACCTTATTTACGATGGGTGTGGTGGCTCATGCCAGCATCTAGGAGGCTAAGGCGGGTGGAGTTCTGTGAGTGTGAGGCCAGCTTGGGCTACATAATGAGTTCCAGGATGGGGTGGGGGCTGGGGGTGGGGAGTGGGTAGTATTGCTGTCAGCTATTCTATGATTTTTAAATGTCTTAACATGATGCTTCTATTTTATCTGCCAAAACAGGTCATATATTTTACTGCGTGTCCACGAATTATTGTACCAGGTTTGAGCCTTTTTGAAAGTTGAATCAGTTTTTGCATTTTTTGCTTTCTACCGGGAAGGTGGAAATACCCTCTTCTTAATCAAACCACACGGTTTTGAGGTTAAGAAAGCAGTTAAAAGGTCATGCTTTCTTTAGTTTGGGTAACCACCATATCAGCCAAGTGACAGACTCTCAGATTCTCCTGACCTCCCAAGCACTGTGGCATTGGTGTGTTCGAGTGTTCGATGCTCTGTGCAAAGCTAGAGGCAGGGAAAGGTCATAGAACAGATTCAAGAAATCCAACTCTGTCTCCATTCTCTGCGACCAGGGCGAACTGTCTGAACTCTGAGCCTCCGGCATCAGGAGTCGTCATTTTATTTTCTTGGTCTTGGCCACATTCTGGAACACGAAAGGAAAGGCAAGGGGCTGCCCCTCTGAGATCAAGCCGAGGGTAGGGAGAGTAAGGGGAGGTTAAGGGCCACAGTGATTTCAGAGTCTCCAGTTACAGCTTCAATCCAAACGCTGAGCAGAAGAATTAGCAGAACTCTTTCCTTACCTTTCCCAGACTCTGCCTTGGCAGAGGATATAGGGTGACTATTTTTGAAATTACATCCAAAGAAAGATGAATACGAGGCAATTCAAAGTAAACAGGATCTATCCGCAGCCCTTGTTGATGGCCTCTCTTGCTTCGTTAGAATGCTGACTTTGAAAGGTTTCATTCTCTGTGAGGTACATATGGGAACCACCTGGGAACTTAGAATGAGTAGGAACTTGGGAAGCACACTGTTCTGCCAGTGCTGGCATGAGACGGGACTGCAGGCCGGGTGCTGAGGCAGCACACCGTGCTTTCTCAGGGACGGGAGTTCACAAGAAAAGTTCACGTTCAAGCACCTGAAGCCTGCAGGGTAGGGGTCTCATTAGATCTCCCTTCCTGGCTCATATGCACATCTAACACTGTATCCTCATGTGGTCTTTTCGGTCTTTTCTCTGCAGAGAGAGAGAGAGAGAGAGAGAGAGAGAGAGAGAGAGAGAGAGAGAGAGGGAGGGGGGAGGGGGGAAGGAAAAACAGAAGAGGAAAAGAGAGAGAAAAAGAGAGCAAAGGCAAGAAGGAGTACCCTCAATGTCTCTGCCCTGTTGTCTTAGGGCATCACCCTTAGAACTTCATTTAATCTTAATTACCTCTGTTAAAGGTCCTCTAAGTAAGATGGACATAGGGCTTCAACAGATTGGGGGAGGGCATGGGTACAATTCACTGCCTAATAACTGTGAATTTGTTTGAACATGAAGTGGTTTGGCTTGTTCTGGCTGCCATAATAAAATACCAGAGACCGAGTATATTAAGCAACATGGATTTATTTTGGCAGGCTTGCGATCTAAAGTATAAGTGAAGTGTGCCAGTAGGGTTGGTTTCTTTGGAAGCTTTGTTCCTTGGTGTAATGATTCGAATCTGAAGTGTCTGTCACAGCCTCCTGTTTTGAGTGCATGTCCCCTGATGGTGTTGTTTTAGGTAGTCCTTGAAGCCTTGGGAAGATGGGTCTACCTCCAAGGAATAAGTTACAGGAGGTAGGTTATTGTGGGTATGCCATCCCTGCCAACTTCCCGTCATGCTTTCTGCTTCCCGGCCCACTGTGATATGAAAAGCCTCTACCACATACTCTGCCTACATGATCTCAGCTACTCCATTGTGTCCTCTCCAATGTGATTGACGGAGACCCTCTGTCATGGAACGATAGTTACAGTAATACAAAAGTAACTAATACACTGGGCTTGTTTTGTTGGAGACCTGAACAAATGTCTATTCATCCCAGTTAGAACATCAATAACAGGCCAAAGAAGGATTCTGTCTGTTATCTTGGTGACAGTGATTTACTGCAGTAATTACAGCAACATAGATCACTTAAAAGCAGCTACATCCTGGGAGCACATCTTGCAGTCAAGTCCACTGAAGAGTCTCCACTCCCCAGCGACCCCCAGCCATTGTTTACTGTGTATATGACCTGGAGGGAAAGCCCTGTGAAAGGCTTCCACACTTTTCAGCTTCTTAAGTTGTATTGACTTCCAGAGTCTTAAAGGTTTTATTCAGCTTTTGAGGCTCATGAGTCTCAATTCAGAAGAAGCAGCAGCATAGCACTTATGGTGACCGCCCCCTCCGGCATGGTCATTCCTCTGCCCCGGGGCTGTGTGCATCTCCTGTTGTTACAAGGAAAGGAGTCGTTTGATTGAGGTCCTTAGTAATAACCTCATCTTGTCTTTGCAACTCTTTAGAGGCCCCATCTCCATACCCGGTCACCTTCTTGGGTATTGGGAATCAGGGCTTGATTTAGATATTCTTATTGTTGTGACTTAATGAACAAAAGGTTCACTCTGGCTTATGGTTGATGGAGATCATTCCGTCACAGCAGGAAGGACATGGCTTCTGGCAGAGAAGGCAGGGAAGGAGCAAGAGGCCACAGCATCACAATGCATCAGCAGTCAAGGAGGGGAGAGTAAAGAGGAGTGAGGCCAGGCAAGAAAGCCCACCCCCAGTGACCTCCTCCATCCCATGAAGCTCCAGAATCTTCTCAGTCAGGTTCAGCAGCTGGGACATTTCACAATAGGACATTTCACAAATCACAGTAGGACTTTAGCATATGTATTTGGGGGGGTGGGGGTGGGGGACAAGATTGAGACCATGTCTTAAAATTGAAGATGCCAAAATTAGAGATCAGTGATGTGATACAAGTCAGACCTGGTGAGCATTAATTCATAATAAAATACACTCCATGGGTGGCATCAAGACCTTAAGAATGTGTCTATAAGAAATGCCCAAATCATCCCCAATCTGTTTATTATTTTCTTTACAATCTTGTGGGGGGGGATCCTATTGTAATGTGTAGTGTGGTTATTACCATTTAGTGCTAGTTTGTAAACTTTCCCATTTTGTGTATTTGACTCAGGAGTTTTTACATGTCTAAGCACATGCTGCAGTTTTCACTATCCTTACATTGCAGCTTTCAGGATTTCATTGCACTGTGGTGAGATGGGACGCCTGTACGAAAATAATTATTTTTCATTATTTTAAATGTGTTAAGTCTTTCCTTGTGGCTTAAAATTTTCCAAATTTT
Organism: Peromyscus aztecus; assembly: GCA_902168405.1. NCBI lineage: Eukaryota > Metazoa > Chordata > Mammalia > Rodentia > Cricetidae > Peromyscus > Peromyscus aztecus. The sequence continues at coordinate 8,516 of CABHPQ010163431.1, read as the reverse complement.
GTAACCATCCATGTGTTTGAGAGAAAATAGGTTCTTTGGTTATTAGGTGTTGGTTCCATAAAGGGGCACTAAAACATCAACTGTCTTACCAAAGTTTCCAGTCTTGTGATAAGGGCCACTGGGGGGAGGTGGGGTGGGGTAAATCCACTTTGCCTATAACTACTGCTATGGCTGGTGACATTTTCTAAAATATGATAGTTCCATTATATTTTCTTACAATTAGCTTATTTTTGTCTTATAAATCTTGACACAACTCTAAGTGATTATGCTTAGAATCATTTCTCTTTAGTGAAGTTCAAGGCTTATTGTTACTTAGCAAATTTCTACACTCTTTGATATTTTTACATCAAAAAACCTTTCACTTGATGTTAATATGGAGATTCTGGAGTTCTTTGGTCAGTGTTTGCCTGCTTGCATCTCACCTCTTTTGATTTTGAGTGTTGATAGTGTTCTTCGTCTGTCTTTGCTCTGCTAGCATGTAACCGAACTGGACTTCTTTTCCATCTCACAGCAGGACTTGTGCCTTTTTATCGATGTGTTTCAATCTTTCACCTTCTCCTGTTATTGTTTGCATTTTATTTACCTTAATCGGTTTATGCTCTTTCAGTCTCTCTCTCTCTTCACTCTTTTAGATAATTGAATATACAGTCTCCTTCTCCCACCCCTTGTTTACTGTTGGAAGAAGCATATACTCTCTGTTCTTTTAGGAGCTTATTCGTTCTGTATTCCTGTGGACCCCCCCCCCATGTTATTTTGTTTAATTAAAAAGCAAACAATTATTTGGTGTGCCCTTCCCCGAGGAGGGCCACCTCTCCTGCTCCCAGATTTACTCAATTGCTGGTAGTTTTTGTGTAGGTGGAGACTTTGTGGGCTTTTCCCTGTCAAGTGTGGCATGTTTGCTGGTTTCATCCTTGTTCAGCTCATAGTTGCTGTCCAGTGCCAAATCATCAGCCCTGGAAACATGTATACAAGTAGCATGATAAGGACTGAATTTAGGAATACGTAAATCTATACAAATACATATATGCATGCAATAGCAATTAATGAAAGGGGCCATGCAATTGAAGGGGAGTGGGGAGGGGTATACGAGAGAGCTGGGAGGGAAGAAGGGGAAGGGAGAAACATTATAATTAAATTACAAACTCAAAAATAAACAAAAAAAGCAAACAATTATAATACTGAGGGTGAGTAAGGAAGTTATGGTACAGCCAAATGCTCACCTCGCAGAATTCAAGTTGATAGTCAAGAAGAGTTCATCCAAGCCACATTCACAAAACTCACAGAAACGGTGTGGTTCGTGAACAGTAAACAATTCTTCCTCACAGTTGCACAACGCAGGACATCGGAGGTCAAAGTACTGTCAAATTTAGAGCTTCAGTCCAGACACATGGTATTGCCGCCTTGCATCCTTGTGTGACAGAGGGACCTGGCAATCTCTGGAGCCTCTTCTGTCAGAGCAACAGTGCTATTCATGAAGTCCTCTATCATAGCCCAATCGCTCCCCAGAGGCCCTGTTTCGTATTACCATCACTTTCTGTGATGGGCACATATGAATTTGGAGAGCATAAGCACTCTGTTCCGGTTCTTACAAAAACCCTGACAACAGGCAACATGGTGGAGGGAAAGGTTTATTTTGCTTACAATTAATTCTAAGAGGAAGTCCATCACTTGAGGAAAGTCAAGGTAGGAACTCAAGCATCTAGTCACAGCATATCCACAGTCAAGAGCAAAGAGGAAGGAAAAAAAACCCTTTGCTTTGGTTGGTTGTCCTATTGAATGCTAGCTAGCTTTTGTCACTTTTACACAATTCAGGGCTCAGCCTAGGCAATAGCACCACCCACAGTGGACTGGGTCTGCGTACATCAATTAACACTCCACAAACCCCACAGATATGCCCACAGGCCATCCTGATCTAGATAATTCCTCACTAAGACTCTCTTCCCATCTAGGATGTGTCAAAACAACAGTTTAAAATAACAGTTCCTCCCCAGACTGCAGTAGGCAGGAAGTACATGGACCACTGTAGCCAGGTAACAGAGAAGCAGGTAACAATGATCAGATGTCCACAAAAGTCTTTTGAGAAGCCTGTAAAGGACCTTCCTGCAAACTCACCACACCAGGGGTATGTGGCATCCAAATAGAACCAGTTAATTATGTGGCATCCAGATAGAACAAGTTAAGGCCAGTCAGGATAGGACTTTCTCCTCTGCCTTTCCTCCTCTCCCAAGTGCCACCCCCTCCCCTCCTCCAAAGAACAAGAAATATGAGTCAGCAGAGGAGAAATAGGAGGATGAGAAGCAGGAACAAAGAACCATCCATGCTAACACTGAAGAGATTGACCATAGCCTTTCTGCCCTCACAGAGTCCAGGTCAGGGGTGTGAGCTCTGGGGAGGTGGGAGGATGGCCATAAAGAGACAAAGTTTTTGTTCAAATTAGATGAGACTTTCATGAAACATTTTAGAGTAGAAATTTCATTCTTAAATACATACAAACATAAGAAAGAAGAGTAAAATTCACCCCAAAGTCTCCATACCTCAGCTCTGACAATTACCCACACTTCCTGGTTGTATCCTGTGTGTCATCTTCCTTTTGTGTTTTGGAATATTTCAGAGCAAATATCAAAATATGCCTCTTTTAGCATCTCTGAGAGATGTGGACATTTCCCTTAAAGGCATTCACAACACTGTTCTTGAATTTACAATAATACATAATCACGTGACAGGCTTTGCATAGGCTGAAAGGAGGCTGCTGTTGGGGTTGAAAGTGAATGGGAAGCTGGGAAGTTGCCCATGGTCCCATTAAATGATGGAAAAGACAACATGACTAAATGGTTTAAAGACAGTTTGTAGAAGGGGAGGAAAGAGATGTTTCCAAACGATGCCAAATTCAACATGTCCAACAAGTTAGTTGGTCGTCTTTGATCAAAATGTATTCTCTGCATTATTCAGAACTGGTCTGGCATGAACCAAAAAAGAGCCTCCAGGTTTAACGTGCACCAATTTGAACTTGAGTTAATGGGGATTTGCTTCAAGGCCTTTCTTGGCCAAAGACTTCCTTTTCCCTTCATGGCCCACACCTTACAATGGAATCTCACTTAAAAATGGGCCTAGTTATAGATGCTATGGCTGTTAATCTTCACCATCAGCCTGACTACTTTTGGAACACCCTAGCTCTGGCTGTGTCTAGGGGATTTAACTGGCAAGGGAAGACCCACTCAGAATGTGGGTAGCATCATCCTATAGGCCAGCCTCCCAAAGTGAATATAAAGGAGAAAATGAGTTGCATTCACCTCTCTGTTTCCTGACTGCAGATGAAATGTTACCTACTTCTGCTGCCGTGGACTGTAGCCTCGAACCCAGCCAAGATAAATTCCCCCTTTCTGAAGTTGCTTTGATTGGGCATTTTGTCATAGCCATGAGAAAAGTGATTGGTATAAATATTGTTGCCTAATTCTTGCTTAATGATAGAACTGTGTTAGTAAGATTCCTTTTTTATTTTTCAAACGTGTGTGTGTGTGTGTGTGTGTGTGTGTGTGTGTGTGTGAGAGAGAGAGAGAGAGTGCTGGTACCTGGGAAGCCAGAAGAGGGTGCCAGACTCCTGTGCTTTCGTAAAGCCTCAGTCTTTCATCTGTAAAGTGGAGCAAAACCTAGTGTGGACAAGGTAAGGTCATGTGTGATGAAACAGGAAAAAGATGTACGTAAGCATGGGTGACAGTTCTTGGAGTCTAAGTATTTGATGTATCTGTTTGTTGAACAACTATTCAGCCAATTGCTTTTTCTACTCAGTAGGCTCTACTTGAGAAGACAGCCGTGGATGGGAGCCCACAGCCTAGGCCTTTAAAATGCTCAAATTCCAAAGGAAGAGAAAGAGGTTAGGTAACCTGATATTCGCCACTCAATGGCAAGTGTGGTCTGTTGGAAGAAGAGGAACTCAAGCTAGTCTTGGGGTCTTGAGAAAGCCTCCAGAGGTACAGATAGACTTTCTGAGTGCACATGGTCACTCACCAGAAATCATTTGTGATACACTCACCAGGATAGAGAATCCTTCTGAACTGGTGAGCTGCCCATGCAGTTGTGCCCCTCCAGATAAAACAGCAGGCACACCCACCCAGCTGCTCCCAGTTCATCCCGTCTGCCTGTTCTCACAGAAATCATGCGTGCTGATGAGTGAGCGTTTGCAGCAGGACCCCCATGCTTCCGGGATCTCATTTTCATCATCTGTTTTTAAACACTGTAGACATGATTATCTTTTCTGTTCTCTAGAATCTTTTCTTGTTTTTTTCTTAAGGCACATTTTGGTTATTTATATTGATTTAATATTCTCTCCTAATAGCTTTGATCCTGAATCTTATGTTTTGAATCCAATTTCATAACCAGAGGGAAATAGAGAGACGGGCCAGCCTATCTGTCATCATTCAGTCATTTGTTCCATTTTACCGAGGCTTTGACAACATGCCGCATGCTCTACTCACAGGTGGAGATACAGGAGGAGGCTGACCCAAGAGGGGCCTGCCTGCTTCAACAATAGCTGCAGGCAGGAGAGGCAGACAAAGGAGGATAAAATGAAGTGATTTTATTTTGATAAGCGCTAAATGGGGAAAAGTAGGAGATGTGAGAATGTGTGAGGGGAAATCATTTTAGATGGGAGGGTGGGGGAGATCTCGCCCAGGGGCGTGGCATTTTAATCAAAGTTGCATGGAGAAAGGATATGAGACTATCCAGGAAAACAGCGTTTGGGCTTCCTACCTGCACCCTGGACTCTGGCGCAGCTGGTGTCTCTGTGTTACAGTGCTAAACCGTGATTTATGGATTAGCAGTGTTGCTGTTGTGGGTAGAGGTACTGGGATGCGCCCTAGGCTGTGCTGAGGTACGCTAGCAATGCTCGGGTGAGAAGCTTCCTTACATCTTTTGTTTAAAGGATAAACTGATGACTGGCTGGACCAACTAAGCCAAGTATTGGCTGTCAGTTACGACCTTATCCACCCTGCCAGCTGGACCACCGCTTCTCGTTCCTTTGCTTTGAGGATATTACATCTCTGATTACATTACGATGTGACGAATTCCCCTTGTATTCGGGGGCTCGTCTCTCCAACTCTTTGCAGGCAGTTTGACCACTACTATCAGTTGTTAGCATGGTTTGTTGTTTGTTTCTTTGTTGCTTTGGGCTTCATGAGAGGCCCTCGCAGGACTTGCTAGTGTAAATGAGAACGCCAAGGACAGCGTAGCCTCTTCAGTTCCCTGTTTTCCTGCAAGTATCTTTGTGTATCTGATTGTACTGCAACAAAAGCTCTAACGATGGGTTCTGCAGTAACACATCTATCTCACAGCACTTTGTCCGTGAGACAGCCTGAAGGACCACCCTCTTGACTCTCAAGGTGCCGTGCAGAAAGAAACGCAACGCCCATGTGTTTGCTTCGCAACATTCCACAATCAAGTGTCTCTAACAGCAACTGGACATTTGCAAAGTGTGTCATTAGACAGCCCCCTTCCTTGAAGAATGACTGGGTGACAAGAGGCTGTTTTCCACAGCCTGCCTGCCTCTTAGAAACAGGACAAAGGCTCATTGAAAATGTCATTCTGGTTTTTTGTTGTTGGGGTTTTTTTTCCCTCAGTTCTCTGGTGCCATCTGGAGGTTTGATGTTAATTTGCAGCCAGGCTTTAGTTCTGCATAAATGACTAGGTGTGTGTGGTAAAAGACCTTACATATGAATCATAAGTTAGAATTCTTAGCCAGCCGTGTCCGTAGAAGCAAAATGAAGCACAAAACTAAGACAATGTGTGCAAATACACATTCTAATTTAATATTAAATAGCATTGCCGGTCACCTGTGTAAGAGGTAGGGAAAAATGAACACGAGTTATCCACATTGAGAAGACACAGCTGGCCACAGCTTCGTTTACACAGAGTACACTCATGCTTACATTAGACCAAGTTCAAGTGTTAGAAGAACAATGGAAAATAACTAAAGCTTTTACATTTAAGGGTGTGTGTTCTGCAAATATTTCAGTTTGTTTGGCTCAAGTAATAGCTCCATCACTTGTAAACACATAGAAGGGACTCTGGCTACCTTGAGTCCAGTGAGCATGACTCTGGCAGGCCTTGCCCTTCTCCCCCATTCCCTCTACCTTGCTAAAAAGAAAATGTTAGATTATATTCCTAAAGCTAGCCACCAAGATCTATTCTCTTATTTGGTCACTTCCTCCTCCTGAGGCTGACTACCAAAATCCAGCTATCAAAGTATTGAAGTCCAGCAATCAGAAGCCCCCTTTGGTTCACCTAATTAACACGCTCAATTAAAGTTAAACACCTCATCCTAACACAAGGTTTCCCTCTTTATCTTATAAACCACCATTTGCTCTGACCACATGTGTCTCCTGTCCACCCAGAGGCAGTCCTTTGTCCCTCCTGGACAAATACCCTTGCCCCCTTTCTCTTGTTCCCTTCCCCTTCTCCCTGATCCTTTATCCCCTGTCTTTGTCTCTGTCCCCTGACCTGTCCCTCTGGGGCAAATAAATCTTTGTGCTGAGAACTTGGTCTTGGGGGTCCTGAGCTGATACTGATCTCGTACATGCATGATCTTAAAGAAGCTATATGTTGTCTTATCCATTTTCTTGTTTATGAAATGGGCTTCATGGTCAATACCCTGTAGTGTTACTATAACTTGCAGATGGCAAATGCCTGTAAAGGTGCTTGGCACAGAGTCTGAAGAGCAGCACTCAACACACAGAGATGTTTGAGGTAGGACTGGGTCCTCCCAAGTCTTCGCAACAGCTGTGAGTTAGAGGTTCTGCAAGCTGGCTATGGGAGTAGGCTCCACTTCAGTAAGGAGAATGAGGCCCTTGGATTGGTGCTTCCCAAAGGGCTAGGGGTCTACTTGACTATATTGACCACCCATGGGCTGTCCTCAGAACATGAGGTCAGGCTTTGCTTCTGAAAACGAGTGTTCCACCTTCCTTTCTGCCCCAGGCAATTACCCTAAAACAGTTCTAGATCAGCCAGAGGTCTTCAGTGAAACAGAGGCTGAACAACATTGGATCCTCTTGAGGAGTATTCCTGTGAAACGATTGAGAGGAGGAAGGAAAATAACTCGTGGTTTGGGGGTTTCACGCCGTAGTCCTTGACTCTGTTGATTCTGGACCATCGTGAGCAGAGCACTGTGCGTGCCAGAACATACACGATACTTACCTCTTGGAAGACGATAGAGGGAGAGAATGCAGGAAGGGCCAGGGCAAGATGTAGTCCACCATACTGCCTTCAACAAGGTCCCACTTACTTTCTACTCCCCTGCCTAACGTCATTACATTACAAATCCATCAAGGGATTCGTTCGCTGGCTCAGAGACCACAGGATCTAATTTTCTCCCCGAAGCCCATCAATCAGCATCCAGTGTGTGAGCCCCCAGTACATGTGGTGCTACTTCACAATCAAAACATAAGTTACTCTCTTGCCTTCTAATTTAGTTGGGGACATTATACAAGCACAATTATAATTCATGTCTATTGTGAAGAATGTCATCATAGACATGAGTAAAAGTTTACCCATAGAGTAAAACAACGAATATGTATAGGAGAATATAAACTCCCCCCACCCCCAGAAGTGGAGAAACAGGGGAGCCACAGTCTCCAGTAAGATGACCACTGAAGAGTAATAAGGGAAGGTGTGGCTACAGAATATGCTAGAATGGACATTTTTGCTTTTCTTAAATTCATATGAACAAAAACTAACTTCTGGAATAAGGAAAAGTTCATCTAACATTAATGACTGCTGTTCTCATGGCCCTGGTAACATGGTGATTCTACATCATAGTATAGTGTGGAGGGAGTTCCCCCATGTGGAACACCATCATAGGCTTTTAATTTTAATAGTCATTAACTCCATAGGTAGAAGGCACATAGGCAGCACTTAGCACATAGATGTTTTATAATATTATTAGAGGCTTGTGAATCTAGAAATAGCTTCTTCACAGCTGTGCATGATACATAGACTAGGTTTTAAAATGCCATCAGTGTGACATTCTCTTTGATGAGGAAAGTGAAGAATTTATTTGGGGGAAATAAACTCTCAATGACCATGTTGCTTGCTGAGTAACTGACTCTTGGCACATCAATTATCACACCCTTGTCATTAAGAGGTTGATCCTCTGGTAAATAAACCACACTAATCAGGATGGCGAGTGTTTTCCGAAATGCACTTCTAGGTGGCTATCACTGAATTTACGGAGCCATCTGAACTGCATAAGGCACCCATGAAACTGTTTTCTGCTTCCTCTGGTCTTCTACTCTCCAACTTGATTGCCTGCATCTTGCCCTCCCAGCACTTAATGGACACTTCGGACAAATCCCACAGCTTTTCAGTCACTTCTGAGAATTAAAGTGATATTTTAAAACTCATTTCAGTCTGGTTTGTTTTAAATTTCGATCACTCACCCATCTGCTTCCCAAAGCCAGGCAGACATCAGACCAGGGACAGGAGTATGGTCCCTCTGTCCCTCAGCACCACTTCAGGCTTCCACCTTC